>JABMCL010002643.1:70000-90000 GCA_018857735.1 Alviniconcha marisindica
AAATTTTCTTCTCTCTCTTCTTCTCTTCTCTCTCTCTTTTTTTCCTTCTTTAATGCCCATTAAAGGGAAAATAAATTATGCATCTATTTGTGGGCAATGCCCGTGAGGTTCCAAAAAAAAAATCAACTCCCTCACAGACGAGCAGCAAAAATTATATTACCGGGTCACTCCCTGTCAACGACGCAAAACGTAAAAATTAGACTCCCTTTCCCCTGCAGGAACAAATTTTTTGTGCAACACAGCTGTGCTTATGTTTAAAGTCCATATGGGTTGGGGCCCCAAATGATGCGACCTTTTTAACAGAGCGCCTGCTCGATATGAGTTTAAAAAAAATATGTCTTACCGCGCACTCGCATTTACCTATATAAGATGAGCTTTGCGTTCTCTGGGTCATCTGTCTGGAACTCTCTTCCTCCGAAAATGAAAAGTACAAGTCGTGCGTGCCTTCAAGGTGGCCTCGAAGATCCTGATTGACAAATGAAATCGTTTGGGGGAATTTTTGGTATAACTATGTTTGTTAAATTTTGTCCCTTTATATTTCTGTTTTTGTTTTCAATTGGAAAAAAAAGGAAAAAATGTAAAGCTTTTTTTGTTTGTTTTTTTGTTATGAAACCCAATTCCCCTTTTTTTTTTTTATTACTTTTTTTTTTTTTTTTCTTTCTTTTTTTCTTTTTTTTTTTTCTTTTGTTTTTGTGGTCTTCCCATCGGTTCTTTCTTTTTGTGTGTGTGTTTTTTGGTCAAATCTAACAAATGCATAGTTCCACACAAACGTATATAATATGTAAAATATATGCTCAAGGATGCTATGAATCAGAAATGGTTTTTTTTTTTAAGAGGCTGCATATGGACACAGTTTATACTATTATTTCTCAAATTAATTCTCTTTCAAATAAAAATAATAGATCAAAATATTTACCATATTTGTATTTACTAATACACATTTTTGCTATTAAAATAACATGATTGATGGCTAGAACGTCACTGCTGTTCTCCGTTTCATTATATCCAAATAATACGTCCTTTAATTTTAATTTTTTTTTCAAATTTCAAAATGCATATTCCTCGACTTTTTTCCAAAATTTTAATTTTACCACAAGACCAAAAGAAATGTTCAATGTAATCAATTTCATCTGTGCAGAATTTACAGTTTCTATTTTCAGATATTCCCATTCTATGTAGTAGTATGTTAGTTGGATATATATTATGGAGAATTTTCCAGTGAAGCACTAACAATCGAATTTCTTTCGTGCATTTTTTGGCTAGATTCCAGTTGCAGTCTGTAATGTGTATCTGTAACTTATGCTGCCAAAATCCAACAAGCAGGGTATAACGTTATCTTTGTTGACAATCAGTTTTAAAAGATCTGTCGGCTTCTTCAAATATTGGTCAAGTTTTTTAATAATAACCTGGTCTATTTCAAGTTCAGTTGTTTGTTTATTGGCAGAGATCCAATCTAACCAAGTTTTGGAATAGCGTTAATAATTGCGTTGTAATCTAAAACAATACTTCCTCTGTTATTCACTATTATCTGTTTAATTTCTTCTAGGGTAAGTAATCGTTTTTCGTTGTCTTTTGTGATGTCTTTAATGTATTCAATGCCTTGCTTTTCCATTCGGGGTAAAATAACAGATTATGCTTATACTGTATCAGGGAGTTGTTCCAAAGTTGTTGAAAATAAACGTTTTCAGAATTAATTTCGTTTTCGGTTGTAAGTTTACCAGTATCTAAATATGTCAGAGAACAGCTTTCCAAAAGCAGTTTCTGATTTTGTCTAATCCCTTTGATCTTTAGAGCTACGTTGAAGTTAAACACCCCAAAACCGTTTGCCAGTTTAGAAAACCACCATCTTGGTTTGTGTCCATTTCTCTTCTCTAGATTTTGCTAGTTTTCCAACCCATTGAAGGGAAAAGGCTTTCTGTAAAAGAAAGACATTGACCATTTTTAGTCCCCCCTCTTCTAGGGTTTCCTCCACAATTACCCTCTTTCTTTTTTAAAGCTTTTTTATTTGAAAAACTCTTCTGCCAAAAACTTATAAAACAGTCTTTGACATCATAAAAACTTTTTTTGGAAAGGCCCATTGATTGCTAAATAAATTTGTTGATCACCAAAAAATTTCACTTTACAATCTTTCCCATTATACTGAGATCTCTCTTACCCACAGTTGTATAATGCGTTTAATTTTTCGATCCTACCGTCCCGTTTTCATCTATGTCAAAAGCTCTTTTTTCCCTTTTCAAAAAAAACGCCTAAAATCTTTATTTTGTCCACAATTTCAAATGGGGGAACTATATGTCCTGTATGTGACGTCCAATTTTCATTAATTTTGTTTTTGAGAATTCAGTTTAAGACCAGAAAAGGAGTAAATTCCTCGATCACATTTGATGCTGAGTTAATGTCATTTTCGTCTTTTAAAAAAGAGATGTATCGTCTGCTAGCTGTCTGCATTTAATATTATTTTCTAAGTCCTTAAGCTTTGGGGAATTCTATTCCTTTGATGCTGCTGTTTCGGATCTTTATGGCCAAAACTTCGACAGCTAACACAAAAGCCAGTGGCGAAAATGGACACCCTTGCCTTATGCCGCAATTTACATCGAACGGCTCTGAAAGCCAGCCTCCATAAATTTTTACTGCTAAATGTGTTTGAAAATAAAGTCTTAACCCACTTTGTAAATTGTTCGCCAAACCCAAATAACTTAAATGCTTCTATTAAAAATCTTTGGAGATAAATCAAAAGCTTTACAATAATCGAGTGCTAACAGATATCCAGCTTTATCTGACATATTTAAATAATCTAGACTCATCTATGTTTCTAAGAATATTGGTTTGTTTCTGCCTTTTAGATATCCCACTTGATCTTCGTTTTCAATTTATTTCAACTAATCCATACGTCGGGCCCAAAACCGCAATTTTTTTTGTGCATCGCCACGAATGATGAAAGAAACAAGGAAAATTGGGGAAACTAAAAAAAAACCCCCAATAAAAGGCAGGCTCCCTGATGAGGTCACCCTGTTGGGGCTAGTACCACAACAAAAAAGACCGAAACCCCCACCAAACAAGTCAAAAATAAATAACAAGAGGAAAAAAACAAGGCCCCAAACTACTGGCATGGCGTCGGAGCTTCATTTTGGGAGATTCGAACTAAAAATTTTTTCCCAAGTCGGTTCCCTGTGGCCCCCCACGACATAAAACTTTTACAAAGGGTATCGGTCACCATCGCCCGGCTTTAGGTTGATCCTTGGTAAGGGAAGGAAGGGGTTTCTCTTCGGATGAAACCTCCGTCCTTTTTGTCAAGGAAAACCAGAAAAAAAAATCAGAAACACATTCTGACACACTGGCACCAGTGAAAAATGAAACAAAGGAGAAAAACTCCTTCAATAGAAACCCTCCAGAAAGAAAAAGGGGAAATCAACAAAAGAGGCAAAAGGTACAAAAAATCCTCAACAAAATGAATTGAGAATAAAGGCAAAGGGGAAAAATGAAAAGAAATAGAGAAAATAAAAAAACGAATAGACATGGCAAACACGGAAAAAAGAAAAAAAACGGGAGGAACGGTACAACTACGAACTACCAACAAATACCTTCCAGTCTAAAAAACAAAAAAAATGCGAGGCAAAAAAAAAAAAAACATCCGAGAGAAAAACAAAAGCCGAAAGGTAAACAGAAAATCGGCGGGGCTGTGCACCATTGTAGACCAATGAAAAACCCTGCTTCTGGAAAAAAAGGGTACTCTCAGGGGCCGCGCCGAAGCCACGGCAAGAGTCGGTCGACATCGCAGATCATCCTTAATAACAGCTCTTCAGCATCTGAGGACATCAAGCAAAAAAAAAGAAAAGGGAAAAAAAAAGAAAGACCGAAAAAAAAAAAAAAAAAAAAAAGTCACGACCAAAAAGTCTTCAAGCCACCCAAGGACCCTAAAACCAAGGCCAACCATTGGTCAATCTCCTGTCCATGCTACACAGTATACTGGCCGGCTGACCGCGCGGCCCCCCCCCCCCCCCCCCCCCCCACTCGTCTGACGAGCGGCAGCGCAGAGCATGATGCCAAAAATTGAGAGGTACACTGATACCCTCAAATAAGCGCAAAGACAAAAAGTCTAACACGAATGCCTACGGCAGAAAAGGCCGTGAAAGAAAGAGGCTGTACCAAATGCCTGTGGCAAAGAAAGAAAGAACAGGCCACAAATGCCTATGGCAAAGAAGAAAGACCAAACCACAAATGATGGTGGCAAACGAAAAAGGGCTGCCCTAATCAGGCAAGCAAACGAAAAATGGCTGCCCTAATCAGGCAAGCAAACGAAAAATGGCTGCCCTAATCAGGCAAGCAAACAGCTGACACCAAATGAAGGGAAAAAAAACCCAGCTGAAACCACCTCAAAAACCCAACGGTGGCCTACCTGCAAGCATAAGGTGGAAAAAACACACCATCAAATCACAAGTCTTACAGACTACTGTCTGCAACAAACGAAGGGACGAATACAGTCAAAGCCACAAGAGCACAGAGCAAAAATAACTGGGCCAACGACAAACAGATGGAAAGCCAAACTAACCATAACTAACTCACTAACCCGGCTTCCAGCTGGAAAAACAAAGGCTGCAGACTGATATTGTGATAAAGCAAATCGCTAATCAGACTACTGATCACAAAGCATCGGGATATGAACAAATGCAGACAAAAAGACAAACGCAAAAGGGCTGCCCTAACCAGGCAAGCTATCAAGCGGGTACGAAATGGCCAATAAAAAAGAAAGAACACATGGTGGGAAAGAAAAAAAAAAAAGGAACAACAAACAAAACAATAAAACCCACTTTCTAAAAAGAAAGAGGAGGCAAGAAATGTCAGCGAGAAGCGAGTCAAAGGCTGGATACACGTAATCCGTGTACACGATACAACCCATTGAGCCGACAGCAACACGGCAGGGCAAAAGACGCTCACGAACAAAGACAGAATGAGCGGTCTCGTTAAACATCGAGACCACCCCCCTCACTTGCACATCGTAAATGAACGATATAACTCGAGAAGCCAAAGAGCAAGCAAAGAGAAAAACAATGAATAAAGAGAAAAAACAATGATTGAAAAGAAGCGGCAACTAGCCCAACCCCAAACCCTAACCCTGGTGGGCCACGAAATCGCTTGTCTATTGAACTAGAACGAACAAACCTTGTGCATCGCCACGAATGATGAAAGAAACAAGGATAAATTGGGAAACTAAAATAAAACACCCAATAAAAGACCCTGATGAGGTCTAGCCTGTTGTGAAAGCTAGAGTAAACACAACGAAAAAGACCGAAACGCCACGCACCTAACAAGACTCGAGAAAATGAAATAACAAGAGGGAAATAAACAAAGGCCCAACTACTGGCAATGGCGTCGGAGCTTCATCTTGGAGATTCGAACTGGAAATTTTTCAAAGTCGGTTACCCTGTGGACAGACACTTTTGCTAGTATTTTGTAATCGGTGTTGGTTAGTGTTATTGGTCTCCAGTTATTTAATCTATCTCGAGGGAGATCTTTTCCTTTGTGTAATAATATGATTATTCCTTGTCTTTGAGTGTAGGTCAATTCTTCTGATGCAAAAGGGTTCATTAAAAGTGTTTGTTACCATTATTTTCAGCTTAGGCCAAAAAAACTTATAAAATTCAACAGTAAGGCCATCCCCACCGGGAGCCGAGCCGTTTTTCATAGCATTTAAAGCTTGTCCAACTTCTTCTGTGGTGACTAAGCCCTCACATCTGTCTGCCTCCTCCTCTTCTAACTTGGGGAATTCTATTCCTTCTAAAAACGTGTCAACGGCAATTCTAGTGCCACCCTCACGTTCTGTTTTCTGATTATAGAGATTGGTATAAAATGTTGCTAGTTCATTCAAAATGTCGCTTTGATTTGTTATAGCTTCATCATCATCATTGACTATTCGGGACATAATTTTTTTCTTAAAATTACTTTTTTCCAGATTCAGAAAAAACGCTGTGTTCCTTTCGCCCTCTTCTATCCATTTTATTCTTGACCTAATCTGAGCTCCCTTTGCTTTTCCAATGGTAGTAAGTTCCAATTCTTGCTTTACTCTCAGTACTTCAGCATGTAGAGGCTGGTCGTCTTGATTAGCTGATAAACGTTTTTCTAATTCTTCCAGCATATTTCGGCTGTAGAGAAGTCCTTTTTGTCAAACGCCGGTAGCGAGTTGTTTTGCACAAACACAGGTAAAGTGTGTTCAAGTTCATTTTGTGCCATCCTGTGCACGTGGAAGAAGTGTGAGTTGACTGGCAACAACACAACGCCGACAGCGCAAAACGGCGATCAGCCAATACAAGCAAGAGCGAAGGAAAAGGGGGGAAAAATCACAAAAAATCAAAATAACACACGATTCTGACAATAGATGGATCAAATTAATCAGAACAGCACAGCCAAACTTGCAAACAACAAAACGATGACAAAAAATCCCGCTGAAGAGTCCAAATTAATGAAGTTTGCGAATCAGATCGCCAGCTGTCCGAAACACGTCCGCTCGACTTCGAGTGAACTCTCGCTCTCTCTTGTTTTTGTTTGTTGTGTTTTTCGTTGTCGTTATTTGAATGGTTCACTTTTTATATCATGTATGTGTGTGTGTGTGTGTGTGTGTGTGTGTGTGTGTGTGTGTGTGTGTGTGTGTGTGTGTGTGTGTTCCGATTAACATTGAAAGATCTTTCTGTTATCGGTAGTATTAATACTTGTTTGCCCAACTTCTGTCTGTCTGTCTGTCTGTCTGTCTGTCTGTCTGTCTGTCTGTCTGTCTCTGTCTTCTCTCTCTCTCTCTCTCTCTCTCTCTCTCTCTCTCTCTCTCTCTCCTTTTGTACACGCTGTTGTTATTTGAACGGTTCGCATTGTTGCTGCCTCTTCTCACTTATTGTGTGTCTGATTTAGGCCTACACTTAATGCTCTTGCTTTCATTATTTATAATCACAGTGCTTGTCTGAACTCGCCCTGATATAACCGCACCGGTTGACTGGGCGTAAAACACCAACTTACTTACTTACTTGTATGAACAGTGTTTTTGTGTGTATGTGGCCCGAGGGCTGGATGTAAAAAAAAAATTGTACTTATTCCATTACATTACCCTCGTTAAATAAAAAATTTTTTAATCGTTCGTTCGTTCGCTCTGATAGATCCTTCCTGATAATCCTGAGAGTTCAAAGTTTACCTTCCGTTAAAATTTGTATACGGGCATTAATTTTGAGCGTAGTATGTATTTCTTTACGTTGTAAAGCGCTTTGAGTCTCCGAAAGTGCTCAACAGATTCCTTATTATTTATTATTACCAACATCTATTGGCGAGATACTAAGGTCGGTCATGATGTAGTCATAATTATGGCCATGAGATACTATGCTGGGTCATGTTGTAGTCATAATTATGGCCGTGAGATACTATGCTGGGTCATGTTGTAGTCATAATTATGGCCGAGAGATACTATGCTGGGTCATGTTGTAGTCATAATTATGGCGTGAGATACTACCTGAGAGTCATGCTGTAGTCATAATTATGCCGGAGATACTATGCCGGGTCATGCGTAGTCATAATTATGGCCGTGAGATACTACTGTCATGCGTAGTCATAATTATGGCGTGAGATACTATGCGGTCTGTGTAGTCATAATTATGGCCGTGAGATACTATGCGGGTCATGCGGTAGTCATAATTATGGCCGTGAGATACTATGCTGGGTCATTGTAGTCATAATTATGGCCGTGAGATACTATGCTGGGTCATGTTGTAGTCATAATTATGGCCGTGAGATACTATGCTGGGTCATGTTGTAGTCATAATTATGGCCGTGAGATACTACACTGAGTCATGCTGTAGTCAAATTATGGCCGTGAGATACTACACTGAGTCATGCTGTAGTCATAATTATGGCCGTGAGATACTACACTGAGTCATGCTGTAGTCATAATTATGGCCGTGAGATACTATGCTGGGTCATGCTGTAGTCATAATTATGGCCGTGAGATACTACACTGAGTCATGCTGTAGTCATAATTATGGCCGTGAGATACTACCCTGAGTCATGCTGTAGTCTTTTCTGTTTCAATTATATGGCTGTCAGGTGATTGCGAGAGGTAAATCTTCCTTCTTATGTGCTTCTTTAATGATTGTACAGCCATAACAAAGGTTGCAATGTATCTGGCGCCTCTTGTTTGTCAACCACTGGTAAAGCAAAACAAAAACGGACGAGTGAAACCTACAATAAAGGTTGAACCCAGACTAATTGATTATAATTATGCCGATTTTGAAAGCGACTTGAGTTCACTACAGAGAGAAGAGAGAGACAGACAGACAGACAGAAAAACAGAGACAGAGAGGGACAGACAGAGACACAGAGAGAGGAGAGAAAGAGAGATAATTTGTTCTTGAATCTTAACGTCCAGACAACCGCACACGGTCACTTCAGGAACACACACACACACACACACACACACACACACACACACACACACACACACACACAGACTCTCTCTCCCACACACACACACATATATATATATATATATATATATATATATATATATATATATATATATATATATAATTGTATATAAAACGGAGAAAATCAAAGGAAAACAATAAGTTGGCTTTAAAGCGTCCCAAATTTTCAGCACAACAGCCTTCCACGGCTTTTTCTTTCTTACAAGTGAACGTGGGTAAAAACACTGTTCACACAACGATTCTTAAGATACAAAGTGACTAAAACACGATGAGTAAAAACATGAACTGTTGGGAAAAATAAAAGTTCACAAAGAGTTCCGCTCGGCGTCTGACTTGCCCCCCCCCCCCCCCACCCCTACTCCCACTATCTTCACTCCCATTACCCCTTTCTCCATTGTCTCCCCCCCCCCCCCCCCCCCCCCCCCGCCCACCCTACCCCTTTAGTTCTTTGTCTTTCCGTCAGACATACACATACACACCAACAGACACCAACGCACACAGAAATGTACTCACCAACACACACACACACACACACACACACACACACACACACACACACCACCACCACCACCACCACCACCACCACCAAACACACACACGCACGCGCGCACACACACATACGCGCGTGCGCACGAGAGAGAGAGAGAGAGAGAGAGAGAGAGAGAGAGAGACAGAGACAGAGACAGAGACAGAGAAGACAGACAGACAGACAGAGACTGGGACAGACAGCCACAGAGAGAGAGGGGGGGGAGCAAGAATCCCAATGGATAACACAGAAATCACTTACCAGTAGAACCGGAGTCCGAATATCAGTAAAACTCCGCAGAACTAACAGGAGAAATAAACAGAACGGGTGCACAAGATAAGCAGCTCCTTTTCGTTCTGTCAAAACTGTCTGGACTGTTGAAAAACTAAGATCACAAAACGACGCACGGACAGGTGCCTGCGAGAAGTAAATCTTCTTCGTTGTGGGCTTCTTTCCTGCGTGTGCAACCATAACAAACGTTGCAATGTATCTGGTGCCTGTCGTGTGACAACCGCTTGAATTTCGTTTAGCCCGTGCAAGACATGCTTCTCGTGCGGCAGAATTCAGTGAGACATCTGCATTGACTGAACACTGTACAGTTGGCAATAGACGACCTTCGGAAATCCAAGGGACTGCACTCGCTTCTGCGGACGTAAAGCAAAATGGTCCGGTCCGGTGTAGTGCAGAGTAGGCGCGCTTTTCTTGGGGGTACAGTGAGCACGTGGGGAAGATGGTTTAAACAAAATTTTATTCATTCATCGTAATCATAAGCTCAACAAATAAGTACAGGAAACACAAAAGCAATATGCTTATTTGAGTGTTACCTATAGATAAAATGATAATCACACAGACATTTACGATGGCAAGATGGCAAATTGTTGTCAAAACGTCAGAGGCAACAAAACCAACAAATGACGGATACCCGTATACAAAAGGCAAAAAAAAAAGGCATCAGAAATGCCGATCAAGCACTCACCGTTCGGATAGTAGGTTCCCCCAGCTGGTAGTCTAGTATAAATTACAACAGGTCTATGCCTGAAGAGCTAAAACTGTCGCAGATCGACTCTTCTCCGCCGCCGCCTCCATTCAGGGGACTTCACTCTCCCGGAGTACGAAAACTGTCAAATTATCTTCGCCTGTTATTTCCGGAAAATGTCTATTGTTGTTGTCACCCACGGTGGATGATGGCAGGTCTCTGTGTTCATTTCGACTGAAAACATGGAAGTTCCCCCAACGGCATGGTAGTGGTCGCATTTTTGACAAGATTCACAGGTATATTTTGCCAACTGTTTTGTCTTTGTGTGTAAGTGTATGTAATTTATACGCGGGTCTTGCGCTCAGGTGTGACGATGTTTGCTTGGGGATGGTGTGTGTGTGTGTGTGTGTGTGTGTGTGTGTGTGTGTGTGTGTGTGTGTCTCTCTCTCTCTCTCTCTCTCTCTCTCTCTCTCTCTCTCTCTCTCTCTCTCTCTCTCTCTCTCTCTCTCTGAGCGTGTGTGTGTTTGTGACCTGTATATAATATGCCCCCGAGCGCGTGCTTGTGTATGTGCAGTTCTTTTTACTCTGTGTGTGTGTGTGTGTGTGTGTGTGTGTGTGTGTGTGTGTGTGTGTGTGTGTGTGGTGTGTGTGTGTGTGTGTGTGTGTGTGTGTCAGTGTGTGTGTGTGTGTGTGTGTGTGTGTGTGTGTGTGTGTGTGTGTGTGTGTGTGCTTGCTTGCCAACATTTAACAGCTGTAATAACTTGCCTGTTTATTCTAATTCATTACTGAACTTTTTGAGAATTCTCACCTCAAGTTTTGTCTATCGATCTAACGAATTATATTGATGTGCTCCTTTAAATTTATTTATTTCTGTTTCTATTGTTTCTGCTTCTTTCTTTCTATCCTTCCATTTTCTGCGTCTTTATGCAAAGTGGTATTATGCATAACTTTGTACCACAAAAATGGGGGCTGGACTGTTTTTATAAAAATCTGATTAATTCGTAAAGAAGGTAACCGCTTCTTTTTTATTGTTGAGATAGTTATGCTGTCTTGAAGTAACTCCGGATTCCGCCCCTCTAGCAAACACAAGTGCGAGGTGTCAACAAAGAGGCCTCTGCACGTGTTTATAATTATATACTTATAGGCCAGTTTGACAGAATCAGCCAACCTGTTTGTATAGGTAAAACCATGGACCTATATATACTGGGTATATATAGGTCCATGGGTAAAACTATCATTCATCAACAAAGAAATGTAGAAAAATACAAAACAAGTATAAATGGACGCACTTTGAACTCTGACATGGATGAGTTTGCGTGCGTGTACACGCGGCTGTTGTCTATGCGGTTCCGGGCTGTAATAGCTCTCAGGAAGAAAGAGTGATTCTATCCAGTAGTAGAAGTATTAGTCATGTGTGTTCAGCTGTTCAGCTAGTTCACAGCATAAGTCTGGAACAGAACGAGGCCCAGAGCGCTCGTGAAGAATCAACACATAAGGAGTTAATTTGCCACTTTACAGCTAAATCACTGCACAGGTGATATTTCACCTGAAAAGATTTTAATTTTTTTGAAAGAAATTAATATTTTTGGAGAAGAAAAAAAAATTGAGATCATTTTTAGTTATGTTTGTGTTATCCACCTTTTAAGCATGGTTTTAAAACTGTATATAGACCCATTTTAAGACATATACATTATTAAAAATTAAATATATAATATGTGTACCGCCTTGATATAACCGTACCGGTTGACTGGGCGTAAAACACCAACTTACTTACTTACTTACCTGCGCTCGAAATACGTAACACAAATGCAACAACATGAGGATGTACCTCTGATGGAGTTTATCTATCTTGTATTTACACGCTTGCCATGTGAGAGTTAGCGTAGGCCACTAAGGTCTTTGTTGTTGTACTTGTGTTGCGTACTTCGAGCGCTAATTAACTCCTTTGCGTGTTGATAGTTCACAGCATAATCAACAGTGAAAAGTGTAAAACAGCGGCAGTTAATTTTTACTTACCCTCCAGGGCAGAGGCAAAAAGCCGATAGTATATATCGCCATCTTGGTCATCAGTCCCACTAGTGGGCCGGTGTGGCCTAGCGGTAAGGCGATAGGCAGGTAAGCAGAGGGACCTCGGTTCGAATCCGTTTCGGCTCTCCTTTCTCTTCAAAGGTTGTGGTCTGTGGACACTGTCTTGTGACTCTGTCCCTCACAATTAATGAAAGATTAAAATAGCTCTCATCGCTGCCCACCTTAATGCAGGAGTCATTCTGGTGGTGACAGTGTAGCGATAGGTATATAATCTCCCTCTCCCCCCACTTCCGTACCCCCCCCCCCTGCCCCCGTCCCTAATAAGCCTCATGGTTTCTGTGGACATTAAGCACCATGTTTATTTACTCAGTCCCCCACAGTTTGTGAAAACCTGTCAGAAAGTAGGTCTCCTATCACTGGCGGGAGCTGCCAGAAGTATCATCTTTGTCGCGACAAAACGTCGTTTGTCGCGACAAAATATTAACAAATATATGTCGCGACAAAAGTTTTGTCGCGACGAGCATGCTTTTGTCGCGATAAACGACGTGTTTTGTCGTGACAAACACATGTTCTCGCCTTCTTGTCAGAATCAGTTCTTTCCTTAGTCAAGTTCTTGAAAATGCCACTGAGTCCCACCTTGGCTGTTGGAGGAAAGTCGTCAGAAAAATTAAGACCCAGAGGATCTGTCGTTTGAAAAAGAAAAAAAAACTGCTGAAGATTATTTTGCACCTGTCCAACGAGGTCAGTGTTTGTCTCGTCACGGTTGAGTTCAACCACGTCGTTTGCACAGGTAGCTAACTTTGTAATTTACTTCCTGTCCCTCACTGTGCTGCCCGCGTCCTCAAAAATTTCGTTTTAGGTTATAACAATCAAGATTCGAACAGTTCATTCCACGCCATACCTCTTTGTACTATGCTGGTCATGGACAGCGTGCCCGAAGCCACGGGAAGTAACTCTAAAGGCAGCTCCGTGCCACACAGCCACACAGCCTGGACCTTGAAGTCGGCGAGGCAAAGACGCCATTGTTTACACTGTGGGAACGTCAGGATGGTCAGTAAGCACTGTGCTTACGGCGTGCGTGTTCGGTTCGGTTGTGTTACTTAATGTCCTCGGATGTCGGTTGACATATTAGGGACAAGCTGAGACCAATACCGAAGCATGGTTCAGTATAGCTTTACGTCCACGGAAACCATAAGGCTCGTTAGGACGGACAGCCCAGGACGGCCACCTCGACTCTCACGCAGCTCCTGATCTATGCCAGGCGTGCGTGTAACTGCGACTCGAGGTATTAGGCGGTTCAGTGAAGCTGGTTTGCACGAGTGAATGCCCTTTGTAATCTTTCGCGCAAGAAGTCGCGAGAGGTTGCAGCGTCACTTCCGGGCCGATTTCGGAGTAGGCGTTGCTTCAAGCTGTGTGTAAAAGTGGAAGTTGAACCTAGAATTGCGATCATAGTTCAGGAGCTGTGTGAGAGTCGAGGTGGCCGTCCTGGGCTGTCCGTCCTAACGAGCTTTCTGGTTTCCGTGGACGTAAAGAATTATTGAACCGTGCTTCGGCATTGGTCACAACTTGTCTCTAATATGTCAACTGACATCTGAGGACATTAAGCATCACTTCATCATCATAGAATTGCGAAGCAGTACAAATGCCAATACTTTTGCAGTTGCAAAAATTACCAGGGGAAAAGGATGGAGGGTGGAAAAAAAGTGTCTTTTTGTCGTTTTTTGGCTGACCAGAAGATCGCGAGTTCGTGGAAAAAATGTGTTTTGGGGCATCCTATAGCACGAGCAACAAGTTATTGCTTGTTGCCAGACACATTCTGACTACGGGCTTCCAAAAATGCCTTTAAAGTTGGCAGTGTAAAATTCGCAAATTCACTGTCACCGCCTTCCATTGTGAAGAAAGTACGCACCGGAAGTAAACGCAGCCAAGGGACTTAAGCGATGCCGGACAAAAGTCAAGGGAGTTAACAACCCCGCCTGAATCACCCAATAGGGACAAGCCTGGCACTGACTAGGGGTGGACTTGCTGTGTTTTCCGCAGTCCCTTGCACACAACACCGCGTACCCGTTACCAGTGTTAATTACTCATACTTATGGCGCGCGCGCGCGCGTGTGTGTGTGTGTGTGTGTTGTGTGTGTGTGTGTGCGCGCGCGCGCGCGTGTGTGTGTGCGCGCTCGTGCAGGTGTGTGTATGTGCGTGTGCGCGCAGATGTGTGTATGTGCGTTCGGGTGTTGTTTTGTTAGTGCAGATGGGTTGCTAGTTGATGTATGTCAGTGTTGTTGTTTGCTTGTGTTTGTATGCTGACCGCTTTCGAGACACTTTCCTTGTTGTAAAACTTGGTGACTAAGGAATCTGAATCTGAATCTGAATAATGTCCACCCTTGTGCCACGCCCACCCACCCCTCCCGTCACTCCTCCCCACCTCCTTTTAGTCTCTGCCCACCCCAGCCCCTACGTCCACAGAGCTCTCCGTCTGTTTTGGTCGACGACACCCATTTATCCCACTGCTATTTAATTCCATCGCCGTCGGATTACAAGCTCAGAATCAAATGCATTCTTCTCTACGTCTCCGTCTTTCTTCCTCTGCCTCTCCACTTTGCGTGTGTATGTGTGTGTGTGTGTGTGTGTGTGTGTGTGTGTGTGTGTGTGTGTGTGTGTGTGTTGTGTGTGTGTGTGTGCGGACGTGCGTGCGTGCGTGCGTGCGTTCGTGCGTGCGTGCGTGCGTGCGTGTGTGTGTGTGTGTGTGTATGTGTGTATGTGTGTGCGTGTGTGTGTGTACCCGAGGTGACCGTGTGCGGTTGACGGGACATTAAGATTCAAGAACACATTCTCTCTCTCTCTCTCTCTCTCTCTCTTCTCTCTCTCTCTCTCTCTCTCTCTCTCTCTCTCTCGTGAACTCAAGACGCTTTCAAAATCGGCAGATACATATTGACTTTATTTCCAGATGTTATAATCAATTAGTCTGGGTCCAGGTTCAACTTTTGTTTTAGGTTTCACTCGTCCGTTTTCGTCTTGCTTTGTTTTTAACGCAAGATTAGATGTTCATCGCGGACCGGAAACAGATCAAGGTGACTTTGAAGACAATGGTCCCCAACAGGCGAAATTTCTTTGACATATACTGGACATAACTCCATCTCTGCATCCGTGGCCCACGTGTTTGCCATCAGAATGTTCAATCAATATTTCTCCAATTGACAGAGTGCATGTCAAAGTGAACATATAGACACAGTCAAAACCTAACATCTCTCTGTTTTGCAAGCGTCAATTGTTTCAAATATTTAACAGAGAGTGCGTCTGTTTTCTATAGCTTCATAAATGGGAGATGGGAGTGTGGGGTAGCAAAGGTTGATTTTAAAAAAAGTTTTAAATAGAACATTATTGAAGTCGGAGCAAATCTGTCCCATGCCATTGAAATTATATTAATTACGCGCATCTTGCAAGCCTCGACATGTCAAACGCGATGTAGATCTGCTGTCATCATAGCCACTGTCCTGGTCACTAAAAACGTCACATCCGGGGCAGCAGGAGGTTGAGCAGCGTGACGTCAGAGGATGGATGCTTATTGGACGGTGTAGGTGAACTTGAACCCCGTGGCCTGGACATCGGACCTGCGGTCCACCGACAAGGTGACGACCAGCGCTCCGTAGTTGCTGACCACCGACGTTCCCGGGGTCAAACTGCACGTGCTGCACACACGATCATGGCTGTGTCAGTATGTAGGTCACACACCACCATCATTATGTAGGTCACACACTACCTCCATCATTTAATAGGTCACACACCACCACCTTCATTATGTAGGTCACACACCACCACCACCATTATGTAGGTCACACATTATGTAGGTCACACTACCACCATCATTATGTAGAATCACAAGCGAGTGCAGTGAATCTGCTCGAGAGCGGAGATTAGCGCTATATAAAACCGACCAACAACAACAACATTACCACCATCATTAAGTGGGTCACACACCATCACCTTCATTATGTACGTCGTACAACACCATCATTATGTAGGTCACACACCACCACCACCATATGTAGGTCACGCACCGCCACCACCAATATGTAGGTCACACACCACTACCACCAATATGTAGGTCACACACTACCACCATCATTTAATAGGTCACACACCACCACCGTCATTATGTAGGTCACACACTACCACCATCATTATGAAGGTAACACTACCACCGTCATTATATAGGTCATATACCACCACCATCATTATGAAGGTAACACTACCACCGTCATTATATAGGTCATATACCACCACCATCATTATGTAGGTCACACACCACCACCATTATGTAGGTACCACCACCACCATCATTATGTAGGTCACACACCACCACCACCGCCACATTTAGGCCACACTGCCACCAGGTTGTCATGTCCTGTTGTCATTTCAGGGTCACTCCGGGACAAGGGGAGAGGGAAAGAAGTGTGGAACTACGGAAAAACTACAGCGGTAAAAACTAGATCTGTGCACAAAACGGAAAACAGGCAGTGACAGTGGTAAAACCCAGATCTATTCATAGAAAGCCAGGGAGAGACGGTTACAGCGGTAAACAGGCAGTGACAGTGGTAAAACCCAGATCTATTCATAGAAAGCCAGGGAGAGACGGTTACAGCGGTAAACGCCAGAGCAGTGCATAAAAAGCAAGGTAGAGAGTTACAGTGGTAAACACTAGATCTAAGCATAGACAAGAACGTAGACCATTACAGTAGCAGACACTAGATCTAAGCATAGACAGGAAGGTAGACACTTACAGTGGCAAACACTGGATCTAAGCATAGACAAGAAGATAGACAATTACCGTAGTAAACGCTAGATCTAAGCATAGACAAGAACGTAGACCATTACAGTAGCAAACACTAGATCTAAGCATAGACAGGAAGGTAGACACTTACAGTGGCAAACACTGGATCTAAGCATAGACAAGAAGGTAGACACTTACAGTGGCAAAAAAACAAAAACAAACTTACGGTGGAAGAAGAACGTAGCCATAGTACTTCACTGCCACGGAGTCGACACACGCCACGTCAAAAGCATCGAACACCACAGTTATCGTGGATCTTAGGGGACCCTGCACACATCATCATCATCATCATCATCATGTTCATCAAGACCAAAGTAAGCAAGGCGCCTCAAACGTGCCAGAACCCGGGCCGCCTGTGTACAAGGGGTAGTCCAGAAGATGAGAAAGTGATGTATAACCCTAAATCAAAACGACTTACAGCACTTAAGTTTACGGGATTTTCAAAGTACTTTCCGTGGCTGTCCACACAGGGCTGCAGTCGCTGGTGGGACTGCAACGGAGGTATGAGGTGAAGTTGTGAATTCGCCGCTCTTGCAAGGTCTTGAACTCGCGAAAACGTATCTCCAGCAAGGCCAGTTTTCAAAGTTAACCAAAAACAACTACAGCAAAAATCAAGACTCGTATCATGCTTATTAAGACAGGGCTGTAGTCAAACTCCAAGCACTGGTTTACGACATCCTTCCTTCAACCATTGCCGTATTTAGTTACACACCATCTGTCAGAAAACTGTCAGCTAACGAGCAGTTTTTTGTTGGTGCTCAAACAGTAGTAAGTTTGTTACAAACAACTCAGATAAAACAAGGCGTGTCATCTATAGCCGCCAACAAAGTTTACACCAGCACAAATAAAACCACAATCGTTTGAATCGAGACGGCACTCTCTTTTTTTTACCCGGGGTGGATGCGTCTCATGTTTACATGCGTGCTTGGGCGCTAGGTTGCTTCTACAGTCATATTAGTACCCGAACCTTTCGGAGGGCGCTGACCGCGTCGCTGGACAGCTGCGCGGAGATAAAGAGTGCGTAACTAAATCAGTGGCGTAACTAAATCTGGCAGAGTTTGGAGGAAGGTGCCGGACAGCGATGCTCGGAGTGTGGGCTGTAGTGTGGGTGGAAAAGGACTGGTAACTTTTCTCCTTCCCTGTACTGAATCTTAGCTCCGTCATTCCCATTCGGAGCTGTGTTGTCCTGGAATTTAAAAAAATGCCCCTGTGGTTCCCGCCTTTGGTCACCCGTCTGGACAGCGGAAACAGCTCTTGCCAGTAACATTCCCGTGTAGTGTCAGGTGGTTATTGTTGTCTTCTCATGTAGAAAGTCAGCCACGAGGGGTACATCATGGTTGAAACACATAGCCAAGAGCCGCTTCTTGTTCTAAAATCCGGGTCTGAGGATTGAGACTTGTAAATTAGTTGTCTGTCCCAGCTAGACTTCATTGTAAACTAGTTGTCTGTCCCAGGCTTAATTCTAAATTAGTTGCCTGTCCCAGGCTTCATTGTAAACTAGTTGTCTGTCCGAAGCTTCATTCTAAACTAGTTGTCTGTCCCAGGCTTCATTCTAAATTAGTTGTCTGTCCCAGGCTTCATTCTAAACTAGTTGTCTGTCCCAGGCTTCATTGTAAATTAATTGTCTGTCCCAGCTAGACTTCATTGTAAACTAGTTGTCTGTCCCAAGCTTCATTGTAAATTAGTTGTCTGTCCCAAGCTTCATTGTAAATTAGTTGTCTGTCCCAGGCTTCATTCTAAACTAGTTGTCTGTCCCAGGCTTCATTGTAAATTAGTTGTCTGTCCCAAGCTTCATTGTAAATTAGCTGTCTGTCCCAAGCTTCATTGTAAATTAGTTGTCTGTCCCAGGCTTCGTTGTAAATTAATTGTCTGTCCCAAGCTTCATTGTAAAGTAGTTGTCTGTCCCAGGTTTTATCTACCCGCCCCAGAATCGTATCTCTCGTGACATCAGCTCAGTCGGTCATCCTGGCCTTTCCCATTCAGATGTGGCAAGCATCTGCTTAGCACATCTGACTCTCTTCCATTGTTACTGCCCCTTTCAGGAAGTGGGGGTACCCACTTAGCTCACATCTTTTTCATATCGATTTCTTCAGCCAGTGGGACATTACAAAAGACAGCAGGTTTCAGGAAGTGGGGGTACCCACTTAGCTCACATCTTTTTCAAATCGAATTCTTCATGGATAAATTCAGTCGTTATGTAGCTTGATAAAGGGGATTACCCCGAAAATTCGCATGCTGTTTTTTCTTTTTCTTCTCCTAATAAATAGCGTTCTTTTTCATCTTTTATGTGTTTGGAGCCTACGCTGTAAACGTCGATCAACAGACAAACAGTGTCAAACCACTAAGATGTTCCGCACACAGATTCTAGTTCCTGATGTATTTTCATGGGACTCTCTCTGAATTCCATGCGTGTAAAAATGTAAGTCTCCACAATTTTCTTTTCCATTTTCAGGATCCACCATTTCCGTTACAAGTTCTTGTTTGATGGTTTCTGTGACGTCATCATGACCAGCTGAAGCAAACTCGTTTGAAACTGTTCAGGTAATTTTTCAGCTTTGACCCGATATATAATCTGCGTATTAAGTATTCAGAACTGAAGATATTATTAACTTGCGTGACTTTTTGTGGTATCATGACAGTATTCGTCATGTAGTGTTTATACGCATGCGTTAGTATGTACGCGTGCATATGTATTTGCGTGCGTGAGGTACATATCGGGTGCATGGATACTTGTACATGCGTATGTTTATTTTTTGCCAGTGCAAGCAAGTGTATGTAAAAAAGTTAATGTGTGATTTAACCCTTTCAATGCCCCAGCCTGTAAAATCTCCGGGCTAAAAAGTGCACACGTACTTGCCTGCAAATAGTATATTTGATGGTCCTGGAACAACTGTGCATCAGTGATGTGCATTTTGATAGAAATCCTTTCACCTACTCACACCTACTCTTCCCCCCACCTCTATCACCCCCCCCCCCCCCCCCCCCCCCCTTCTCCCCGTCCCTAATAAGCCGTACGGTTTCTGTGGACGTTAAGCACCATGTTTACTTACTTACGCGAAAGGGGAGAGAAGCCTTAGTGATTTCAAATTTGGGATTGTTATCGGTCCTTTTTCGAATGACGGCGTGACCCACATGACGGTGAAATGGTCCAGGGTGTTTTTTGTTTGTCGTCTTCTTTCTTTCTCCCAC
>JABMCL010002643.1:97500-117500 GCA_018857735.1 Alviniconcha marisindica
ATCCCTCTGAGTTTAAGAAAGCAAAAGTGATCCCATTGTCAAAAACTCGCCACAAGACAAATTTGACTGACTACAGACCAATCTCACTATTATCTGACCTGTCCAAACTCCTCGAAAAGCATGTGCATGTGCAGTTAAATGATTATTTGGAAAATCACCTATTCATTCACCCCTTCCAGTCTGGTTTTCGATGTAAACACTCTTGCAATTAGTACGGCTTACACATTCTTGGCTGACAGCGATGAACAGATCTGAGGTGTCTGGCGTGATATTCCTAGACCTAAAAAAGGTCTTTGACTTTGTGGATCACAATATCATGATGTACAAGCTTGGATGCTACCTTCAAAATGCAAGTTCTCTACCGTTTTTCAAATCGTATCTTGAAGGCAGAACGCAACGTGCTTTCCTCCACAAGGATCTGTCCTAGGGCCTATTCTGTTTAGTATTTTTATCAGTGACGAATATTTCTGTTGCTTGCAACATGTTAGCAGATGACACAACACTCCACACATCCGGAAAAGATATTATGCAGGTAGAACACACCTTACAGAAAAGCAGGGAGAGTACTGGACAGAGAAAATGACCCGAAACTGCGTCAGCTATAACAGTTAAAAGGCAGGGAGAGTATTGGAGAGAGAAAATGACCCGAACCTGCGTCCGCTATAACAGTTAAAAGGCAGGGAGAGTACTGGAGAGAGAAAATTAACCGAAACTGCGTCAGCTATAACAGTTAAAAGGCAGGGAGAGTACTGGAGAGAGAAAATGACCCGAAACTGCGTCAGCTATAACAGTTAAAAGGCAGGGAGAGTACTGGACAGAGAAAATGACCCGAAACTGCGTCAGCTATAACAGTTAAAAGGCAGGGAGAGTACTGGACAGAGAAAATGACCCGAAACTGCGTCAGCTATAACAGTTAAAAGGCAGGGAGAGTACTGGAGAGAGAAAATGACCCGAACCTGCGTCCGCTATAACAGTTAAAAGGCAGGGACAGTACTGGAGAGAGAAAATGACCCGAACCTGCGTCAGCTATAACAGTTAAAAGGCAGGGAGAGTACTGGAGAGAGAAAATGACGGTGACTGCACCGGAAAGGTAGAACCTGGGACAAGGAAGAAATTCCTGACAGTGGGCAAAGCATGCAAGGCTATATTCTGACCTACTCTAGGCTGTACATCGAACACTCTCGTCAGCTCTGGGATCCCAACAGATGGGATATTAATTTCTGCGTCCGCAGTACCTACTTCGGAAGAGAGAGACGGACAGACAGACATATTAAGCAGACAGACAGAAAAACCGAGACAGAAAGACATGAAGACCGACAAAGGGAAAGAAACACACCAAAAAACGAGGACGACAGACAGACAGACAAACAGACAGACAGACAGACAGAGGTCAATACATGACACATGAGAGGAAGACCTACAAACGAAGAGAAACAAGGGATGGGAGGAGAGAGAGAGAGAGAGACAGAGACAGAGACAGAGACAGAGCGAGAGAGAGAGGTTCAGGGAAACACTATTCATTAGGACAAAACACAAATGATAAATAACGTAATAATAAAACCCTAATAAATAGTGTCCCGATAAATAGCGTTCATTTGAACCATTTATGTGTTTGGATCTTGTTTTAGAATGCTAGCAGGCATTCTTGTTTCAGGTTGTTGTTTTTAAAGACAGAGACAGCTGAGAAAGACATGCGCGCACGCACGCACGCACGCGCACGCACGCACGCACGCACGCACGCACGCACGCACGCACGCACGCACGCACGCACGCACGCACGCACGCACGCACGCACGCACACACACACACACACACACACACACACACACACACACACACATAGGTCGATACAGAATAAAAGACAGGCAGGAGAGCAGTGGATGTACCTGCATTTTCCGAGTCCAGCTTGTCCTTGCAGACCTGGTTCAGATCGTCAACAAGTTTACAGCCTGTGCTACACTCGTACGCCGTCGACAAGTCTTCGCTTGAACTGCAGAACACACACGTTCCCGCTTTGTTCTACACCACAGAACACTCGTCCGTACTCTTAACACTCTACACACTCGTCCGTACTCTCTACACTCCACAACTCTCTACACTCCACAACACTCGTACTCTCTACACTCCACAACACTCGTACTCTCTACACTCCACAACACTCGTCCGTACTCTCGACACTCCACAACACTCGTTGCGATCCTCTCTAAACCCAAGAACACTCGTCTCACACAAGAACTTTCTACACTCTTAAACATGCGTCTCCACTCTTTAACCCCTGAACTCTAGTCTCCACTCTCTAAACCCCTGAACTCTCGTCTCTACTTTCTAAACCCCTCAACTCTCGTCTCTTCTTGATAAACCCTTGTCTCTCGTTTCTACTTTCTAAACTCCTAAACTCTTGTCTCTACTCTCGAAACCTCTGAACTCTCGTCTCGACTCTCTAAACCCCAGAAAATTCGTCTCGACTCTCTACACCTCGGAACCGTCTGTACCCTCGACACCCCTGAACTGTCTATACTGTCTACATTACTGAACTGTCTCTACTGTCTACACCCCTGAACTGTCTTTACGCTCTACACCCCTGAACTGTCTATACTGTCTACATTACTGAACTGTCTCTACTGTCTACACCCCTGAACTGTCTTTACGCTCTACACCCCTGAACTGTCTTTACTGTCTACACCCCTGAACTGTCTTTACTGTCTACACCCCTGAACTGTCTTTACTGTCTTTACTGTCTACACCCCTGAACTGTCTTTACTGTCTACACCCCTGAACTGTCTATACTGTCTACATTACTGAACTGTCTCTACTGTCTACACCCCTGAACTGTCTTTACCCTCTACACCCCTGAACTGTCTTACTGTCTACATTACTGAACTGTCTTACTGTCTACACCCCTGAACTGTCTTTACCCTCTACACCCCTGAACTGTCTTTACTGTCTACACACTTAACTGTCTTTACTGTCTACACCCCTGAACTGTCTTTACCCTCTACACCCCTGAACTGTCTTTACTGTCTACACCACTGAACTGTCTTTACTGTCTACACCCCTGAACTGTCTTTACTCTCTACACCCTGAACTGTCTTTACTGTCTACACCCCTGAACTGTCTTTACTGTCTACACCTTAACTGTCTTTACTCTCTACACCCTAACTGTCTTTACTGTCTACACCCCTGAACTGTCTTTACTCTCTACACCACTGAACTGTCTCTACTCTCTACACCCCTGAACTGTCTTTACTCTCTACACCCCTGAACTGTCTTTACCTCTACACCACTGAACTGTCTTTACTGTCTACACCCCTGAACTGTCTTTACCTCTACACCCCTGAACTGTCTTTACTGTCTACACCACTTAACTGTCTTTACTGTCTACACCCCTGAACTGTCTTACTTCTACACCCTCGTCTATTCACCCCTGAACTGTCTTTACTGTCTACACCACTTAACTGTCTTTACTCTCTACACCCTGAACTGTCTTACTCTCTACACCACTAACTGTCTTTACTCTCTACACCACTTGAACTGTCTCTTACTCTCTACACCACTTAACTGTCTTTACTGTCTACACCCCTGAACTGTCTTTACTCTCTACACCCCTTGAACTGTCTTTACTGTCTCACCCCTGAACTGTCTTTACCTCTCTACACCACTTAACTGTCTTTACTCGTCTACACCCCTGAACTGTCTTTACTGTCTACACCCCTGAACTGTCTTTACTTCTACACCCCTGAACTGTCTTTACTCTCTACACCACTGAACTGTCTTTACTGTCTACACCCCTGAACTGTCTTTACTGTCTACACCACTTAACTGTCTTTACTCTCTACACCCCTGAACTGTCTTTACTGTCTACACCCTGAACTGTCTTTACTGTCTACACCCCTGAACCTGTCCTTTACTCTCTACACCACTGAACTGTCTCTTACTGTCTACACCCCTGAACTGTCTTTACCCTTCATACACCACTTAACTGTCTTTACCTCTACACCCCTGAACTGTCTACTGTCTACACCCCTGAAGTCTTACTCTACACCCCTGAACTGTCTCACTTTAACTTTTCTACACCCCCTGAACTGTCTTTACTTCTACACCCTGAACTGTCTTTACTCTCTACACCCTGAACTGTCTTTACTGTCTACACCCCTGAACCGTCTTTACTGTCTTCACCCCTGAACTGTCTTTACTGTCTACACCCCTGAACTGTCTTTACTGTCTTCACCCCTGAACTGTCTCTACTCTCTACACACTTAACTGTCTTTACTGTCTACACCCCTGAACTGTCTTTACTCTCTACACCACTTAACTGTCTTTACTCTCTACACCCTGAACTGTCTTTACTGTCTACACCCCTGAACTGTCTCTACTCTCTACACCACTTAACTGTCTTTACTGTCTACACCCCTGAACTGTCTCTACTCTCTACACCACTTAACTGTCTTTACTCTCTACACCACTTAACTGTCTTTACTGTCTACACCCCTGAACTGTCTCTACTCTCTACACCACTTAACTGTCTTTACTCTCTACACCACCTAACTGTCTTTACTGTCTACACCCCTGAACTGTCTCTACTCTCTACACCACTTAACTGTCTTTACTCTCTACACCACCTTAACTGTCTTTACTGTCTACACCCCTGAACTGTCTCTACTCTCTACACCACTTAACTGTCTTTACTGTCTACACCCCTGAACTGTCTTTACTCCTCTACACCCCTTAACTGTCTTTACTGTCTACACCACTGAACTGTCTTTACTGTCTACACCCCTGAACTGTCTTTACTCTCTACACCACTTAACTGTCTTTACTGTCTACACCCCTTAACTGTCTTTACTGTCTACACCACTTAACTGTCTTTACTGTCTACACCACTTAACTGTCTTTACTCTCTACACCACTTAACTGTCTTTACTCTCTACACCACTGAACTGTCTTTACTGTCTACACCCCTGAACTGTCTTTACTCTCTACATCACTTAACTGTCTTTACTCTCTACACCACTGAACTGTCTTTACTGTCTACACCCCTGAACTGTCTCTACTTACAGGCGACTGCAGTAGCCTAGCACTGTCCTCCGAAATTGAACCGTGCTGAGCAGGTTCCGAGGGATGCGTAGACTACGGTGATAGTACCTGCAGGCCCGTCGTATGTAGATGGCCACAAGGTATAACGTCTGCACACACACACACACACACGAGCACGCCGAACGCAGCGCACGCGACGCAGGCCACAGCAGCATAACCAACGCACGCACGCACACACACACACACGCAACAGCACCACGCACACACACCACCACCACACACACACACACACACAAACACACAACACAACACACACACACACACACACACACACAACACACAAACACACACACAACACACACACACACACACACACACACACACACACACACACACACACACACACACACACACACACCACACACACACCACAAAGGCACACAACACAACACACACAAATACACACGCCACACACACACGCAAATGAAATGTTGGCACTGCAACTATATAATGAAATGAATGTTGAAATTGCGACGGCCATAACTGCAAACGCAAAGACAGTTGTGTACAAAACGGCCTTTCCCACAATTATTAACACGTATCAAAATGTACCCTCTCCTTCCCATCTCCGACTGCTTACAGACATTTCCTCCCTGTCGTATCGGACGGGTCCTTATAGACTATATCTTTGATTATTCAGTTGTCGCAGGAGGTACGTGCACGGGCAAGCGAGCACCGCATAAACTTACCCGGTCAGTATAGAAGCGATAGGAACATTTTCCGAAGATTCTGTAGATGCCCGGGCAGTGCTTGTCGACCAGTCTGTCTCTCAGATTCGTCCAGAACTGGTGGGTGTCTGAAGAAGAAAACGTTAGCACACATATATCATGAAGCGAGACCGCGCAGACTCTACAAATCGATACAAATTTGCTAGCGCCCAAGTTTTCTGGCATCAAAGTGCACTTGGTTTCTTGCGCCAAGTGCACTTACTGCGATTTGGTGCGAAAAGCGTACATCTGAGGATTACGGGAGTTGCGATTTTGTATTGCCAGATCAGTGTCATCATTAGATGAACGAAAGAAATCTTGTTGCCGGGAATAATTTTGCTTCACGTCCACAGAGGCGAGGCGGCCTATTAGGGACGGGGACAAGGGGGGAAGGGGAAAGAGGGAAGACTCCAGGCAGGCGCCAACCCGGAAGACCAAGGCTGCCGTGGACCGCCGCCAGAACAACAGAAATGTTAAGGCAGTGTCCTCTTGGCATTGCGCAGCGACTAGCGTACCACGCAGTTGTTGTCCTAACTGCTCTGCGGGACAGAGTCACAAAGAATGTTCGTAGCTCCGCTGCTGGGAAACAACTGAAAGCAAGAGAAGTCCAACTTTCACGCCCAGCCCCACCTCCTCTCTGACTCTCTGGCACTGAGGCCAGCACACTCCCTACCTGCTGACCCCCTCCTATCTTGGCTAACTGGGTCCAGCACACCTCCACTCTGACTCTCGCTACTTGAGCCAGCACACCCCTGCTCTTGATCTCTCTGGGCACTGAGGTCCAGCACCACCCCCTACTCTTGATCTCTTTGGGCTAACTTGAGGGTCCAGCACCACTCCCTCCTCTTGACTCTTCTGGCAACTAGGTCCAGCCCACCTCCCTTCTCTTGATCTCTTCTGGGCTAACTTGAGGTCCAGCACCACCTCTCTCCTCTTGATCTCTTGTGGGCTAACTTGAGGGTCCAGCACCACCTCCTTCTCTTGATCTCTTCTGGGCTAACTTGAGGGTCCAGCACCACCTCCCTACTCTTGATCTCTTCTGGGCTAACTTGAGGGTCCAGCACCACCTCCTCTCTTGATCTCTTCTGGGCTAACTTGAGGGTCCAGCACCATCTCCCTACTCTTGATCTCTTCTGGGCTAACTTGAGGGTCCAGCACCACCTCCCTCTCTTGATCTCTTCTGGGCTAACTTGAGGTCCAGCACCACCTCCCTACTCTTGATCTCTCTGGCTAACTTGAGGGTCCAGCACCACCTCCTCCTCTTGATCTCTTCTGGGCTAACTTGAGGGTCCAGCACCACCTCCCCTCTTGATCTCTTCTGGGCTAACTTGAGGGTCCAGCACCACCTCCCTACTCTTGATCTCTTCTGGGCTAACTTGAGGGTCCAGCACCACCTCCCTACTCTTGATCTCTTCTGGGCTAACTTGAGGGTCCAGCACCACCTCCCTACTCTTGATCTCTTCTGGGCTAACTTGAGGGTCCAGCACCACCTCTCTCTCTCTTGATCTCTTCTGGGCTAACTTGAGGGTCCAGCACCACCTCCCCTCTTGATCTCTTCTGGGCTAACTTGAGGGTCCAGCACCACCTCCCTCCTCTTGATCTCTTCTGGGCTAACTTGAAGGTCCAGCAACACCTCTCTCCTCTTGATCTCGCCTGGACCAGCAAAAAGGTCTAACTTCTTCGTGAGAATCCAGCTCACCTCCCTCCTTTTGATCTCGCCTGGACTCTGAATTTTGTTGCCTGGAACTTACTGTTTATATTGCTAATTAGTTCGTGGACTTCAAGGTCCCGTCAAGCGCGCTTGGTCGCGAGGGGCGAGAGGCTGTGTGATGCCCTGATGTGACAGGAACAGCTGATGAGAGAGAGGGCAATGGCGTGATGCCCTGATGTCTTTGTGCTGTTGGTTTTGGGTACACTTCCGCCTTACTCGGTCTTTGTGCTGTTGGTTTTGGGTACACTTCCGCCTTACTCGGTCTTTGTGCTGTTGGTTTTGGGTACACTTCCGCCTTACTCGGTCTTTGTGCTGTTGGTTTTGGGTACACTTCCGCCTTACTCGGTCTTTGTGCTGTTGGTTTTGTGGTACACTTCCGCCTTACTCGGTCTTTGTGCTGTTGGTTTTTGGTACACTTCCGCCTTACTCGGTCTTTGTGCTGTTGGTTTTGGGTACACTTCCGCCTTACTCGGTCTTTGTGCTGTTGGTTTTTGGTACACTTCCGCCTTACTCGGTCTTTGTGCTGTTGGTTTTTGGTACACTTCCGCCTTACTCGGTCTTTGTGCTGTTGGTTTTTGGTACACTTCCGCCTTACTCGGTCTTTGTGCTGTTGGTTTTGGGTACACTTCGGCCTTACTCGGTCTTTGTGCTGTTGGTTTTTGGTACACTTCGGCCTTACTCGGTCTGTGTGCTCTTGTACCTTCTGCCCTAAAGGTGTCCTTGAGTCCTTCTGCCCTAATGGTGTCCTTGTGTCCTTCTGCCCTAATGGTATCCTTGTGTCCTTCTGCCCTAATGGAGTCCTTCTGCCCTAATGGTGTCCTTGTGTCCTTCTGCCCTAATGGTATCCTTGAGTCCTTCTGCCCTAATGGTATCCTTGTGTCCTTCTTCCCTAATGGTATCCTTGTGTCCTTCTTCCCTAATGGTATCCTTGTGTCCTTCTTCCCTAATGGTGTCCTTGTGTCCTTCTGCCCTAATGGTGTCCTTGTGTCCTAATGGTGTCCTTGTGTCCGTCTGCCCTAATGGTGTCCTTGTGTCCTTCTGCCCTAATATGTCCTTATATTTTTCTGCCCTAATAGTGTCTTTGTATTTTTCTGCCCTAATTGTGTCTTTGTATTTTTCTGGCCTAATTGTACCTTCGTATCCTTCTGGCCTAAATCTGTCTTCGTATCCTTCTGACCTAATTGTGTCTTTGTAACCCTTCTGCCTTTGTGTGCACATGTGTTGATGTATTCTTTTGCTTTTTAGCCGTGTGTCCTTCTTTGTCCCCATAAGTCCTTCGCCCATGTCCTTAGTTGAAGTGTTGCTTTACGTCCACAGAAACCTTAGGCTTATTAGGGATGGGAGCCCAGGACGGCCGCCTTGACTTCCACACAGCTCCTGAGCTCTGACCCGTGTCCTTGTTGTGTCCTTGTGTCTTTATACACATACGGCCCTGTGTCCCTGTTGTCTTTCTACCCATGTATCTTTTACCCACATGTCCCAACTGTGTCCTTGTGTCCTTCAACCCATGTGTCTTTTACCCACGTCCTATGTCCTTGTGTCTTTCTACCCATGTGTCTTTTACCCACATGTCCCAACTGTGTCCTTGTGTCTTTCTACCCATGTGTCTTTTACCCACGTCCTAATTGTGTCTTTGTGCCTTTCTACCCATGTGTCTTTTACCCACATGTCCCAACTGTGTCCTTGCACCTCTGTGTCCACACGCCCCCTTATGTCACGCCCATGCCCTGTTTTCTTTGCCACTGGGTCAGTTCCCGTGTATACAATGACGGCAAGCCATCTCATCTCATCTCTCATCTCGCGAGTATTCACAACGTTCCCAGCGTCTTTTGTGCATACAAGGACGGCAAGCCATCTCATCTCATCTCTCATCTCGCGAGTATTCACAATGTTCCCAGCGTCTTTTGTGCATACAACGACGGCAAGCCATCTCATCTCATCTCTCATCTCGCGAGTATTCACAACGTTCCCAGCGTCTTTTTGCATACAATGACGGTAAGCCATCTCATCTCATCTCTCATCTCGCGAGTATTCACAACGTTTCCAGCGTCTTTTGTGCATACAATGACGGCAAGCCATCTCATCTCATCTCTCATCTCGCGAGTATTCACAATGTTCCCAGCGTCTTTTTCCCGATAACACCGCCTGCCGTAACCGTCACTAAAAGTAGAAAATATGTGCCCGAATTCCGTACTGTCACTTATGCAGAACGTGTGCATAATAGATGTAGATGCTGGATTTGTGTATGGAAAGAATAGCAGAACGTGTGCATGATAGATGTAGATGCTGGATTTGTGTATGGAAAGAATAGCAGAACGTGTGCATAATAGATGTAGATGCTGGATTTGTGTATGGAAAGAATGGCAGAACGTGTGCATGATAGATGTAGATGCTGGATTTGTGTATGGAAAAAATAGCCGAACGTGTGCAGGATAGATGTAGATGTTGGATTTGTGGAGCCGGCTGTGCAGAATAGATGTAGATGTTGGATTTGTGGAGCCGGCTATGCAGAATAGATGTAGATGTTGGATTTGTGGATCGCGGCTATGCAGAATAGATGTAGATGTTGGATTTGTGGAGCCGGCTATGCAGAATAGATGTAGATGTTGGATTTGTGGAGCCGGCTATGCAGAATAGATGTAGATGTTGGATTTGTGGAGCCGGCTATGCAGAATAGATGTAGGTGTTGGATTTGTGGAGCAGGCTGTGCAGAATAGATGTAGATGTTGGATTTGTGGAGCGGGCTGTGCAGAATAGATGTATCTGTTGGATTTGTGGAGCCGGCTATGCAGAATAGATGTAGATGTTGGATTTGTGGAGCCGGCTGTGCAGAATAGATGTAGATGTTGGATTTGTGGAGCCGGCTATGCAGAATAGATGTAGATGTTGGATTTGTGGAACGGGCTGTGCAGAATAGATGTAGATGTTGGATTTGTGGAGCCGGCTATGCAGAATAGATGTAGATGTTGGATTTGTGGAGCGGGCTGTGCAGAATAGATGTATCTGTTGGATTTGTGGAGCCGGCTATGCAGAATAGATGTAGATGATGGATTTGTGGAGCCGGCTGTGCAGAATAGATGTAGATGTTGGATTTGTGGAGCGGGCTGTGCAGAATAGATGTATCTGTTGGATTTGTGGAGCGGGCTGTGCAGAATAGATGTATCTGTTGGATTTGTGGAGCCGGCTGCAGAAAAATGTATGGCGGCTTCAGAATAGATGTAGATGTTGGATTTGTGGAGCCGGCTATGCAGAATAGATGTAGATGTTGGATTTGTGGAGCCGGCTATGCAGAATAGATGTAGCTGTTGGATTTGTGGATCGGGCTGTGCAGAATAGATGTATCTGTTGGATTTGTGGAGCGGGCTGTGCAGAATAGATGTATTTGTTGGATTTGTGGAGCGGGCTGTGCAGGCCAGGGAAAAATCGTATCGGCGCCGCCCAACTCAGCATCTGCACACAGCACACTCGGGTGCATCAAGATGGCCCGAGGACATGATTATGCATTTGCTTCACAAATGTTTGTAGTCATCGGCAGTTAATGCTTCATGATAGATTATCTTAGCTTAAAACCGCATGCATTATTTTTTGGGGAGTATACGTGTTTGAAATGATACTGGATTTGTTTTCTCTTCTTTTTCTTTAAACATATAACGTCATGGCTGCAATAGAGCTCGATCAAATCCGCCCTGAAGCGTTGTAAATGTCAATGTTTCCATTAGAAAAAAAATGTCATTCTACTTGCGGCCTGTGAAACCATTTCGAATAGCCAGATTTATGGATGTAGTAGTAATATTAATAATAATAATAATAACAATAATATAATAATAATGTACATTTAGCATGCGCTCATCAACGCCCTGAGCGTTCACGTAATACGTATTAACCTAAATGTGATATTCCATACACATATAAAGCATAATCCTACCAAAACAATTTACATAAATTATTATACAACAACAACAAAATGCACTATAAACACGCGCGCGCGCGCACACACACACACACACACACACACACACACACACACACACACACACACACACACACACACTCACACACACACTGACTGTAGCAGAAACAGGGTACTGATATTAGTTAGGATGGAAATACTGTGAGAAGAGGAAGGTTTTCAGTTTGGCCTTAAAAGATGACAGAGTTGAGCAGCGTCTAAGGTCTTGTGGGAGTGAATTCCAAATGTGGGGTCCAAAGCAAGAGAAGGCGCGAAAGCCCTGAGTCTTGCGTCATTATACTCTTTTTTTTAAATCATGTAATGACGGTTAATGACTTCTACGGTGTCTTACTCCCTTGCAAGTGAATATTCGTGTATCTACACACGTACACCTTCGTTCAATTTTGCAGATTTTAAACCATTCTCCTATCATGTTCTTGGTAAAGCGCTCGGCACCTCCTCTTAAAATGGGCCGTAATTAAGTCCTTGTCAGTTTCTACGACGCTGTATTGCACGTGCTAAGTCAGATTTTCCACGTCTTTCCTTTCTGTTCTTCCACTTTCATCACTGATGTTTTAGTGCGTGCCTGTGTGTGTGTGTGTGTGTGTGTGTGTGTGTGTGTGTGTGTGTGTGTGTGTGTGTGTGTGTGTGTCTGTGTGTGTCTGTGCGTTTTCCCAGAGCCCACTTTCAGCGCAGACTCTCTTACAGTGTCCGTACAGCCCCCGTGTACAATCGCATGCATCAGCATCTGTGCGCACGTTAAAAATCCCAGACACTGGCAGCCCTGTAATGTATATATTCCACTGTTTGGACACCAATCGGTAGCGCTGCTCTTGCGGAAGCTGAGGTGTTACGAAGGTAAGGCGACCCGGATTTTCCGCAAAGGGTAATGAAGTATTCAAAGGAAGCCAGTAATGAAGTGTTCAAAAGAAGCCAGTAATGAAGTGTTCAAAAGAAGCCAGTAATGAAGCATTTAAAAGAAGCCAGTAATGAAGTGTTCAAAAGAAGCCAGTAATGAAGTATTCAAAAGAAGCCAGTAATGAAGTGTTCAAAAGAAGCCAGTAATGAAGTATTCAAAATAAGCCAGTAATGAGGTATTCAAGAAGCCAGTAATGAGTATTCAGAAGCCAGTAATGAAGTATTCAAAGAGAAGCCAGTAATGAAGTATTCAAGAGAAGCCAGTAATGAAGTATTCAAGAGAAGCCAGTAATGAAGTATTCAAAAGAAGCCAGTAATGAAGTATTCAAGAGAAGCCAGTAATGAAGTATTCAAGAGAAGCCAGCGGATGAGAAAGAGAGGAGATCGAAAGAAGGAAGGTTGACTCGGCCGTCGCCCCACATGGGCAGAAACGATGAAGGCAAGGCTGAACAGAGATAGGTTGAGCGATGATAGGTTGGTGTAAACTGAATTGCACTTTTTAAAAGATCCGAAACAAGGTTGGCTGCCAGCTTTCTGAAACACAAAACACACAAAAAGTTGAAGAAGAAAAAGAAGAAGAAGAAGAAGAAAAAGAAGAAGACTAAGTTTCTTCTTCATTTCTGAAGTCATCCCGTTAGTGTCTGCATATCGAGAGAAAGGTACGCGCGCGCGCGTGTGTGTGTGTGTGTGTGTGTGTGTGTGTGTGTGTGTGTGTGTGTGTGTGTGTGTGTGTGTGTGTGTGTGTGTGTGTGTGTGTGTGTGTGTGTGTGTGTGTTTCATGACTTTGAATTATTGAGATAAGTGAAATTCAGTTCTCAGTAGTGCGTTAATGTAAATTAAGATCGAACGACAGCTTTAATTTCCCGCTGGGATGAATAAAGTATATTGTTACTGTGAATAGAAGAAGAAGAAGAAGAAGAAGAAGAAGAAGAAGAAGAAGAAGAAGAAGAAGAAGAAGAAGAAGAAGAAGAAGAACAACAACAACAACAACAACAACAACAACAACAACAACAACAACAACAACAACAACAACAACAACGTTTATATCACTAGACAAAACAAACCCTGCTCAAATTTTCAGAATAAGTCCATTTCTTCAAGCAGCGAACAGCCAGACAGTTTCAGTGCCGTGTGGCAGCCGTTGTTGGTGGTTAAACCGGCTGATGGACAAAGGTGGTGATGCTTACACACACCGTCCTGACGACTGTCCTTGATAGTAACCCGTCTGTTAGAACACCGTGGTGCTTACGGTCAGTGTCCTCTGATGAGTCACCTCTATATATAGCTACCATGGTTCATAGATCAGTTAGGTCGCAGTGCTACAGAAAATGACCAGTGAGGACTTGCCTTCATAGGTACCCTGGTTGATAGACCAGTTAGGTCGCAGTGCTACAGAAAGTGACCAGTGAGGACTTACCTTCGTAGATACCCTGGTTGATATGATTGATAGATCAGTAAGGTAGCAGCGCTACAGAAAGTATCCAGTCACGAGTCATCTTCATAAATACCCCGGTTGGTAGACCGGTCGTGGTGCTACAGAATGTATCCAGTGAGGACTTAACCTTCGTAGATACCCTGGTTGATAGACCAGTTAGGTCGTGGTGCTACAGAATGTATCCAGTGAGGACTTAACTTCATAGGTACCCTGGTTGATAGACCAGTTAGGTCGTAGTGCTACAGAAAGTGACCAGTGACGACTTACCTTCATAGATACCCTGGTTGATAGACCAGTTAGGTTGTAGTGCTACGAAAAGTATCTAGTGATGAGTCACCTTCATAAATACCCTGGTTGGTAGACCGGTCGTGGTGCTACAGAATGTATCCAGTGAGGACCTAACCTTCGTAGATACTCTGGTTGATAGACCAGTTAGGTCGTGGTGCTACAGAATGTATCTAGTGAGGACTTAACTTCATAGGTACCCTGGTTGATAGACCAGTTAGGTCGTGGTGCTACAGAATGTATCCAGTGAGGACTCACCTTCATAGATACCCTGGTTGATATGGTTGATAGATCAGTAAGGTAGCAGCGCTACAGAAAGTATCCAGTCACGAGTCACCTTCATAAATACCCTGGTTGGTAGACCGGTTATGTCGCAGTGCTACAGAAAGTGTCCAGTGACGAGTCACCTTCATAGCTATCCTGCTTGATAGACCAGTTAGGTCGTGGTGCTACAGAATGTATCCAGTGAGGACTTAACCTTCGTAGATACCCTGGTTGATAGATCGGTTAGGTCGAGGTGCTACAGAAAGTGTCCCAGTTTGATAGACCAGTTAGGTCGTAGTGCAACAGAAAGTGTCCCTGGTTGATAGACCGGTTAGGTCGTGGTGCTACAAAAAATGTCCCTGGTTGATAGACCAGTTAGGTCGTGGTGCTACAGAAAGTGTCCCTGGTTGATAGACCGTTAGGTCGTGGTGCTACAGAAAATGTCCCTGGTTGATAGACCAGTTAGGTCGTAGTGCTACAGAAAATGTCCCTGGTTGATAGTCGGGTTAGGTCGCAGAGGTACAGAAAGTGTCCAGTGAGGACTCACCTTTATAGATACCCTTGCTCACGGACCAGTTAGGTCGTAGCGCTACAAGACAGTGCCCAAAGAAGACTCACCTTCGTAGTCACCCGGCTGGTGGAACACCTGGGGAGCGACACAGACATTGCTACTCCCCAAGGTACTCGCCACAGACACCAGACAACAGAGAACCAGGCCACAGAGCCGCATCATTGCCAACCCTCTGCTCCTCTCCATCTCTCAGCTTCGGGCCACGACAAGATCCAGGGATGGGAACTGGCCGGGCGTCGTTCGGCCGAGGTGAGTGGCTGGAGACAAGGCCTGTGATGACACGCGGTCCCTCCGAGGTGAGTGGCTGGAGACAAGGCCTGTGATGACACGCGGTCCCTCTGAGTGAGTGGTTGGAGACAAGGCCTGTGATGACACGCGGTCCCTCCGAGGTGAATGGTTGGAGACAAGGCCTGTGATGACTCGCGGTCCCTCCGAGGTGAATGGTTGGAGACAAGGCCTGTGATGCACGCGGTCCCTCCGAGGTGAGTGGTTGGAGACAAGGCCTGTGATGACTCGCGGTCCCTCCGAGGTGAGTGGTTGGAGACAAGGCCTGTGATGACTCGCGGTCCCTCCGAGGTGAGTGGTTGGAGACAAGGCCTGTGATGAAACGCGGTCCCTCCGAGGTGAGTGGTTGGAGACAAGGCCTGTGCTGACTCGCGGACCCGCAGCATGGGCATTGTGACTTGTGGGCCGCTATATAAACATCTCCCTGTCCCCCTAGCGCCTAACAAGGCTGTTCTTCTGCCAACACTCACCACCAACATGAGTCGTGGGCGGGATGCTGGACAAGGGGTTGGGGACGATGATGTGGGGGACGAAGGCGGGGGTGGAGGAGGGGAGTGAAGATGGGGGAGGGGGTTGGGGACGATGTGTGCGTGTGTGTGTGTGTGCGTGCGCGCGCGCGCGTGTGTGTGTGTGTGCGCGCGCGCGCGCGGTGTGTGTGTGTGTGTGTGTGTGTGTGTGCGCGTGTGTGTGTGTGTGTGTGTGCTGGAGGGGGGGAGATTGAATGCAATGGAAATTGGTTGCTTTTTTAACGCCCAGTCAACCATGGCGGTCACACATATAACATTTATCGTCCGTTCATCCTGTAATATCATATCACATGAGAAGCCAAACTGGTCAGTCACACGTAAATTTCTGTTCACTGTTTATGGCACACCTACACCTCTGGCGTTAAGCTGATGACACCATAAAGTCCCATATCAGAAAGACGCGGTTTCCGGCAGTTGGCAAAGCACGCGAAGCTATCTTTGTGATGTGCTCCAGCAGTATCAGATTAAAGCTCCGTACGATCATAATTCTGACAGACAATAGGGCAAGAGGCGGCCGGCAGCGTGGAACCCAACAGAGGTCGATCGAGAGGCAAAGCAACGTACTGACTGCACTATAAATGTTCGGGTGTTTGACTGATTGATGATCGCTTATATGGCGCTATTCTCCGCTCTCTTGAGCAGACTCACTGCGCTCGCATGTGGTTCTACACGAGTGACTAGCTTTTTATAGCGCGTTTTTTGTTTTTTTAAATATCCACCGAAGTGGTGTACGTACAGTGCTGACATGGCTGGTGCCATATGAAACTGCAGCCGTCTCGGCGCAAGTTTTCTGTACACCACACAACAATGCACCGTGTTACTTCATGCAAAGCCACATACGTAAGGTGTATGCGTGTTTATCTGTAACCTGCCACCTGCACTTTTGGCAGAATGACCGGGATCTTTTACGTGCTACTGCGGTAACACGGGGGTGGGACGGATACCGAAATAAGAGTCAGCACAGAAAGTCGACCCTGGAGAAGAAAATTCTCCCGCTGCTCCTGCAGGAATTCGAACCCGCGACCTTTCAGTCACGAGTCCGGCGCTCTAACCACTGAGCTATCCTAACGCCTTAGTCATAGTTCAGGAGCTGTGTGAGAGTCGAGGTGGCCGTCCTGGGCTGTCCGTCCTAACGAGCCTTCTGGTTTCCGTGGACGTAAAGCTATATTGAACCATGCTTCGGCATTGGTCTCAGCTTGTCCCTAATATGTCAACCAACATCCGAGGACATTAAGCAACACAACCGAACCGAACGCCTTAGAAGTGTGAGCCGGTTTGGCCTAGCGGTAAGGCGTTAGGCTGGTAAGCGGAAGAACCTCGGTTCGATACCGCTTCGGCTCTCCTTTCTCTTCAAAAAGGTTGTGGTTTGTGGACACTGTCCTGTGACTTTGTCCATCTCTTCCTGCTGAAACATTAAAATGGCTCTCATCGCTGCCCATCTTAATGCAGGAATCATTCTAGTGGTGACAGTGTAGCGATAGGTATATAATCTCCCTCTCCCCCCACTTCCATACCCCGTTCTCCCCGTCCTTAATAAGCCTGATGGTTTCTGTGGACGTTAAGCACCATGTTTACTTACTTACTTACGCCTTAGATACAACACTAAAGGCAGTTTGTTTGATAACCCTGATATAATCGACCTGGTTGACTGGGCTTAAAACACCAACTTACTTACTTACTTACTTGATAAACTTGTGCAGTGCATTAAAGTGAACGAAGCTGTTCGAGTCATCTTCGAAGACATGGTCACAGGCGTGCTATAAATGACATAATTATATGCAATCCTTTGCTTCAAAGTAAACTAAAAGGACGTTGGCAATGGGAGGGACTTGGAGTGGGGAGGGGCGAGGGAGGAGGGGCAGAGCTAAGGCTTTAGCCTCTTTAGCTAAACTTATACAGACATTGGCCTCTTTAGCTAAACTGATGCAGATATAGCACTGAAAACTGCGGCCTATAATTATCATGATCCATAGCGCGCACTGTGAGGGCGTCACCGTCCAATAGAAATGTTGTTGCAAGTCATCTGGCGAAATCTGAAAGCACCTCCAGGCAGCCCGTTGATCCGCGAGTGCAGAGTCCTTAACCTTTACACCACCCATGGCATAACAACACCCGCATGCTGGAAATCCAACAATACAAACGCAAGACTCAGGGCTTCCGCACCTTCTCTTGCTTTGGACCCCACATTTGGAATTCACTCCCACAAGACCTTAGACACTGCTCAACCCTGTCATCTTTTAAAGCCAAACTGAAAACCTTCCTCTTCTCACAGTATTTCCATCCTAACTAATATCAGTACCCAGTTTCTGCTACAGTCAGTGTGTGAATGTGTGTGTGTGTGTGTGTGTGTGTGTGTGTGTGTGTGTGTGTGTGTGTGTGTGTGTGTGTGTGTGTGTGTGTGTGTGTTCGTAGTGAGTTAATTTATGAAAATTGTTTTGGTAGGACTATGCTCTACATGTGTATAGAATATCATATGTAGGTTAATATGTATCATGTGAGCGCTCAGGGCGTTGATGAGCGCATGATAAATGTACATTATTATTATTATTATACCGTCCCCATGCACCAAGCTTCCCGCCGATGTCACATTCGTGTGCCCAAGTTAGGGGACTATACTGTAAGAATAGGTAGAGAACAAACTACAACACCCAAATTGCTGAAAACACGAACCATTTAACATTATTCTGCAAAAAATTGCAAACGAATTGGTTCAGAAATGAGGAAGTTCCGGGCGTTTAAAGATGGTGACTGTACGTTCGGTGCCAGAGTCTGAAAAACAGCTGGCGCCAGGAGCTGCTGCATTCCAGACCTGCTGGCGCTGACAGGGTTAAAAGGAAACTGAACCAAAGACACAAGCTGGAATGGACACGCAAAAAATAAATAAATAAATTAATTAATTAATTTAAAAAAAGCCATACTCGCGCGCATCTTTGGGGTCGGGGGTAGCTCAGTGGTTAGGACGCCAAACTTTTGATCGAAAGGTCGCGGGTTCGAGTCCCGACAGGAGCGGAGGGGGAATTTTCTTCTCCAGGGTCAATTTCCTGTGTTGACTCTTACTTCGGTATCCGTTCCACCCCCGTGTTACCGCAGTAGCACGTAAAAGATCTTGGTCATTCTGCCAAAAGTGCAGGTGGCAGGTTACAGCTAAACACGCATGCACCCTGTGCACGTGGCTTTTGCGTGAAGTGACATGACATGGTGCACGGTTGTGCTGTGTACACAGAACGCGCCGAGACGGCAGCAGCTTCACGTGGCACCAGCCATGTAACAACCAAATACCGCTGTCTGTACACCGCTTCGATGGATATTCAAAATCGCGCTATGAAAAGCTGGTTCTCAATTAGAATTACATGCGACAAGAGCGCAGTGAGTCTGCTCTAGACATGAGTGGAGCGCTATGTAAAAGCGATCAACAATATGCTACCGTACTCTTCTACTGTCGTCAATGGTGTTTCTACAGAAACTGTCAAACTGTTGGGCGATTCAGCGAAGCTGGTTTGCTAGAGTGAATGCGCTTTGTAATCTTTCGCGCAAGAAGTCGCGAGAGGTCGCAGCGCACTTCCGGGCCGATTTCTGAGTAGGCGTTGCTTCACGCTGTGTATAACAGTGGAAGCTGAACCTACATTCGCGAAGCAGTACAACTGCCAATACTGTTGCAGTTGCGAAAATTACCGTGGAAAGGGGATGGAGGGTGGAAAAAAAGTGTCTTTGCGTCTTTTTTTTTGCTGACTAGAAGATCGCGAGTTCGTAAAAAAAAGAAGCGTTTTGAGGCATCCTATAGCACGAGCAAGAAGTTATTGCTTATTGCCAGACACATTCTGACTACGGGCCTCCAAAAATGCCTTTAAAGTTGGCAGTGTAAAATTCGCAAATTCACTGTCACCGCCTTCCATTGTGAAGAAAGTACGCACCGGAAGTAAATGCAGCCAAGGGACTTAAGCGATGCCGGGCAAAAGTCAAGGGAGTTAACAACCCTGCCTGAATCGCCCGATATGCAGGCGTCTTTTGGTTGTGCTATACAAAAATGTGCAACAGTATTCATCAGCATAGAAAATGTGCAACGCCATACTTATCTGCATGAGTCGTTTGGTTGTACGATAGACAATTAGTAAGTAAACATGGTGCTTAACGTCCACAGAAACCGTACGGCTTATTAGGGACGGAAGATAGACAATGTGCAACCCTATAATTTATAGTCATCTGCAAGCGTCCTTTGCTTGTACCATAGACAAAGTGCAACCCTATAATTATAGT
>JABMCL010002643.1:122500-200000 GCA_018857735.1 Alviniconcha marisindica
GGGTCCAAAGCAAGAGAAGATGCGAAAGCCCTGAGTCTTGCGTTTGTATTGTTGGATTTTCAGCATGCGGGTGTCAGAAGAAGAGCGTAGTGTAGTCTACAGCTATTCTGCACAGCCTGCTCCACAAATACAACATCTACAACTATTCTGCACAGCCTGCTCCACAAATACAACATCTACAACTATTCTGCACAGACCGCTCCACAAATCCAACACCTACATCTATTGTGCATAGTCCGCTCCACAAATCCAACACCTACATCTATTCTGCACAGCCTGCTCCACAAATCCAACATCTACATCTATTCTGCACAGCCTGCTCCACAAATCCAACATCTACATCTATTCTGCACAACCTGCTCCACAAATCCAACATCTACATCTATTCTGCATAGCCGGCTCCACAAATCCAACACCTACAACTATTGTGCATAGCCGGCTCCACAAATCCAAAATCTACATCTATCCGGCACACGTTCCGCTATTTTTTCCATACGCAAATCTAACATCTACATCTATCATGCACACGTTCTGCCATTCTTTCCATACACAAATCCAGCATCTACATCTATCATGCACACGTTCTGCATAAGTGACAGTAAGGAATTCGGGCACATATTTTCTACTTTTAGTGACGGTTACGGCAGGCGGTTTTATCGGGAAAAAGACGCTGCGAACATTGTGAATACTCGCGAGATGAGAGATGAGATGAGATGGCTTACCGTCATTGTATGCACAAAAGACGCTGGGAACGTTGTGAATACTCGCGAGATGAGAGATGAGATGAGATGGCTTGCCGTCATTGTATGCACAAAAGACGCTGGAAACGTTGTGAATACTCGCGAGATGAGAGATGAGATGAGATGGCTTGCCGTCATTGTATGCACAAAAGACGCTGGAAACGTTGTGAATACTCGCGAGATGAGAGATGAGATGAGATGGCTTACCGTCATTGTATGCACAAAAGACGCTGGGAACGTTGTGAATACTCGCGAGATGAGAGATGAGATGAGATGGCTTACCGTCATTGTATGCACAAAAGACGCTGGGAACGTTGTGAATACTCGCGAGATGAGAGATGAGATGAGATGGCTTACCGTCATTGTATGCACAAAAGACGCTGGGAACGTTGTGAATACTCGCGAGATGAGAGATGAGATGAGATGGCTTACCGTCATTGGGCGTGACACAAGGGGGCGTGTGGACACAGAGGTGCAAGAACACAGTTGGGACATGTGGGTAAAAGACACATGGGTAGAAAGACACAAGGACACAATTAGGACGTGGGTAAAAGATACATAGGTAGAAAGACACAAGGTCATGGTTAGGACGTGGGTAAAAAGACACAAGGGCACAGTTGGGACATGTGGGTAAAAGACACATGGGTAGAAAGAAACAAGGACATAGTTAGGACGTGGGTAAAAGACACATGGGTAGAAAGACACAAGGACAGAGGACGTGGGTCAAAGACACATGGGTAGAAAGACACATGGAAATAAGACGTGGGTAAAAGACACATGGGTAGGAAGACACAAGGACACAGTTGGGACATGTGGTAAAAGACACATGGGTAGAAAGACATAAGGACACAATTATGACGTGGGTAAAAGACACATGGGTAGAAAGACACAAGGACACAATTAGACGTGGGTAAAAGACACATGGGTAGAAAGACACAAGGACACAATTAGGACGTGGGTAAAAGACACATGGGTAGAAAGACACAAGGACACAATTAGGACGTGGGTAAAAGACACATGGGTAGAAAGACACAAGGACATAGGACGTGGGTAAAAGACACATGGGTAGAATGACACAGGGACACAATTAGGACGTGGGTAAAAGACACATGGGTAGAAAGACACAAGGACATAGTTAAGACGTTGGTAAAAGACACATGGGCAGAAAGACACAGGGACACAATTAGGACGTGGGTAAAAGACACACGGGTATAAAGACACAAGGACAGAGTTGGGACATGTGGTAAAAGACACATGGGTAGAAAGACATAAGGACACAATTATGACGTGGGTAAAAGATACATGGGTAGAAAGACACAAGGACATAGGACGTCGGTAAAAGACACATGGGTAAAAAGACAAGGGCACAGTTAGGACATGTGGGTAAAAGACACATGGGTAGAATGACACAGGGACACAATTAGGACGTGAGTAAAATACACATGGGTAGAAAGACACAAGGACACAATTGGGACATGTGGGTAAAAGACAGATAGGTAGAAGACACATGGACACAATTATGACGTGGGTAAAAGACACATGGGTAGAAAGACACAGGGACACAATTAGGACGTAGGTAAATACACATGGGTAGAAAGACACAAGGACATAGTTAGGACGTAGATAAAAGACACATGGTTAGAAAGACACAGGGACACAATTAGGACGTGGGTAAATACACATGGGTAGAAAGACACAAGGACACAATTAGGACGTGGGTAAAAGACACATGGGTAAAAAGACACAAGGGCACAGTTGGGACATGTGTGTAAAAGACACCTGGGTAGAAAGACACAATGACACAATTAGGACGTGGGTAAAAGACACATGGGTACAATTAGGACATGTGGGTAAAAACACATGGGTATAAAGACACAAGGACATAGTTAGGACGTGGGTTTCATATAGTTCAGGAGCTGTGTGAGAGTCGAGGTGGCCGTCCTGGGCTGTCCGTCCTAACGAGCCTTCTGGTTTCCGTGGACGTAAAGCTATATTGAACCATGCTTCGGCATTGGTCTCAGCTTGTCCCTAATATGTCAACTGACATCTGAGGACATTAAGCAACGCTACCTACCTACCTACCTTGGGACGTGGGTAAAAGACACATGGGTATAAAGACACAAGGACACAGTTGCGACATGTGGGTAAAAGACATGGGTAGAAAGACACAAGGACACAATTATGACGTGGGTAAAAGACACATGGGTAGAAAGACACAAGGGCACAATTAGGACGTGGGTAAAAGAGACATGGGTAGAAAGACACAATAAGGACACAGGGCCGCATGGGGATAAAGACACAAGGACAGAATTAGGACATAAAATACAAAGTCACAAGGTCGTATGGGTACCAAGGTACGAGGGCGCAAGGACACATGGGTACAAGGACACAATAAGGACATGGGATATAAGGACACAGGGCCATATGGGTACAAAGACGCAAGGACACAATACAATCAGGTCAGAAGGGTGCAAAGACAGTTAGGTCAGAAGGGTCATTATTACTGATCGCTTTTATATAGCGCTGATATCTGCTCTCGAGCAGACTCCATGCGCTCATGTCGCATGCGATTCTGAATAAGTGACCATTTTTTGCCGGGGAGCAGTTCCCCACTGACCTTTCTGCTGGAGCGCTCGCAGCGAAAGAAGCCACAAAGGCACGCCTGTATCTCGCGCCCTGCGGATGCGCCCGCACCCATGACTCACGTTACTTGGGGGTTAGGCTAAATATAGAAGCTGGCATTGGCCCGTGCATTGGCTGCCTGCTGAAACACCCCACTGACCTACACAGATACATGCTTACGCCCACACAAACTTCTTTTCGCTGATGACGAAGAGATGCTTTAAAGGACAAGTCCAAGGTTTGGGGTGATTTTTTACACGATTTCCGTTCAGGTTCGCTGAGAACAATGATGCAGGTGAAATTGTGATCTGAGAGTTATACATGCACGAAAGCAGGCATTTTCTGTCGTACCGAAAGCGTCGCCATGACGCTGAAAATCATGTGCACATATGCGCACTACGTCACTCTGGGGAGTCGCTGCAAAATGGCTAGTAGCCACAGGGTAACCGACAGGGTTCCTGGCGAGATCAAAAGATCAAAAGATCTTAGAGGAGGGAGGTGGAGCTGGACCCTCAACTTAGCCCAGAAGAGATCATGAGTAGGGAGGTGGAGCTGGGCTAAGAAAGTTGGACTTCCTTTGCTTGAGTTGTCCAAGTTGTTCGTCAACAGCGGTGCAACGGACATTGTCTTTGTGACTCTCCAAGCACAGCAGTTGCGCAATGCACAAGTCGCTGGGCAATGGCGAGGGGACACCGCCTTAACACTTCCATTGTTCTGGCGGCGGTCCACGGTCTCTCCGGTCTTTTCGGGCGGTTTCCGTGGTCGAGCCTTCACTCTGTCGTCCCCTTCCCACTCTGTCCCCGTCCGTAATAGGCCATCTCGCCTCCGTGGACGTAAAGCACCAAGAAAGATGGTAACCGACTTGGAAACAAATTCCAGTTCGAATCTCCAAGGATGAAGCCCCGACGCTATTGTCAGTAGTTGGGTCTTTGTTTATTTCCTCCTTGTTATTTCAGTCTTTTTCGATCTGTTTACTCTAGCTTTCACAACAGGCTAGACCTCATCAAGGAGCCTGCCTTTTATTGGGTGTTTTATTTTATTTTCCCCAATTTATCCTTGTTTGTTTCATCATATGTAAAAATGATAAAGTTTTGTTCATTCTAGTTCAATAGAATAGCGATTTCGTGGCCTCCCTGGGTTAGGGTTTGGGGTTGGGCTAGTTACCGTTCTTGCCATTCACTGTTTTTTCTCTTGGCTTGCCCTTTTGTTCCTCGAATTATATCGTTCATTTACGATGTACGAGTGAGGGGGATAGTTTCGATGTTTAACGAGACCTCTCATTCCTTCTTTGTGTGGGGTAGTTCGTTAGCGTCTGTTGCTCTGCCGTGTTGTTTTCACTGCTAAGTGGGTTGTATCGTGTACACGGATTACGTGTATCAGCCTTTGTCCCGTTGCTCGCTGACATTACTGCCTCTCTTTCTTTTCGGAAAGTGTTGTTGTTTTTCTCTCTTTTCCCTTCTTTTCACAATGCGTTCTTTCTTTTTTATCTTTGGTTTATTGGCCATTTCGTACCCGCTGTTAGCTTGCCTGAATAGGGAGCCATTTTGTATTTCACTTGTCGTCTGCATTTGTTTACATCCGATGCTTTGTCATCGGTAGTCCTGATTAGCGTTTTGCTTTATCAGTCTGCAGCCTTTGTTTTTCTAGATGGAAGCCGGGTTAGTGAGGGGTTAGTTTAAAGTTAGCTATGGTTAGTTTGACTTTCCATCTGTTTGTCGGTGGCACAGTTATTTTTGCAGCCATTTTTCGTTTGCCACCAGCATTTGTGGTTTGGTCTTTCTTTCTTTGCCACAGGCATTTGTGGTCTGTTCTTTCTTTCTTTGCCACAGGCATTTGTGTACGGTCTCTTTCTTTCACGGCCTTTTCTGCTGTAGGCATTCGTGTTAGACTTTTTTGTCTTTGCCTTGTTAACGCTTGTTTCAGGGCATCAGTGTATCTCAATTTTTGGTATCATGCTATGCGCTTGCTGCTCGTCAGCTTCATCCTTGGAGATTCGAACTTGATTTTTTTTCCAAGTCGGTTACCCTGTGGACAGCTCTACAAATTCCGCTTTGAAGCAAACCCCATTTGGTATTCCGCCATAAAATTTACGAAATCGCACTCAGCGAGTGCTCGCTACACAAATGGGTGTGACTGAGGCGCAGCATCAAAGTCAGCTCGTTTGAATTGTACAAATTTGACCCATTTTCGCCTCACAGCGGGTCGATACCGCGGAACTCGTGCATAGTTATGCTTTGGGTTGCTTGTGCATGAGTTGTTACAATACAATATTGTTGTTGCAATACAGTAGGCCGGCATGGTTAGAGCTTTTTGTCGACCACACGCATACACATTCAATGAACAATCTAAGATGGCAACCGCACTGACTCCCCAGACTGACGTCACTTCCGAGAAAGTCACGTGCTAATGGAGAAACCGAGACAGCAGTCTCGGCCAGCCTACAGAAAATAACATCGATTAAAAACCAACATAAACATTTTTCTTCATTTTTTATTTCATTAAATCTCAAACTAGTGACTCATTTGTCAATCATTTCGATGGTCATTTTGCATACCTAAAAACCTTGGATTTTTCCTTTAATGTCCTCAGATGTCAGTTTACATATTAGGGACAAGTTGTGACCAATGCCGAAGCACGGTTCAATAATTCTTTACGTCCACGGAAACCAGAAGGCTCGTTAGGACGGACAGCCAAGGACGGCCACCTCGACTCTCACACAGCTCCTGAACTATGACATCTTTTCGTTGCGCGAAAAAGCCTTTTTATAGCGCGTTTTTATAACATCTACGGACGAGATCTTCGGAGAACAGTACGGACGAGTGTTGTGGAGTGTAGAGAAAACTGCGAGTGTTGTGGGGTGTGGAGAGTACGGACGAGTGTTGTGGAGTGTGGAGTTGTGGAGTGTGGAGAGTACGGACGAGTGTTGTGGAGTGTGGAGTGTACGGACGAGTGTTGTGGAGTGTAGCGAGTATGGACACGCACACACGCTCGCATCCCACCGCATACTTTATTATTGCTGTTTGTTTAGCTTTTATTTTTATTTTTTATACAGCATATTGTGCTCTAGATTTTGCTACAAATAATGCCCATTATTACTACTTTTATTCGGGTCAAACGCAGAAACACAAATTACGCATATTCCCGGGTATGCGCACACATACATATATACACACATTCATAAATACACACACACATCTCTCTCTCTCTCTCTCTCTCTCTCTCTCTCTCTCTCTCTCTCTCTCTCTCTCTCTCTCTCTCTCGGGGAGTTGCCTGTCCCTGGCTACCAGCGAGCAGCAAATAGTTTCAGCTCCCGGAATTATTTCCATATTTCCGTATTACGAGTGCCAGTTGTATTCAACATGTGTATGCCGCTTGCCTTAGAGACGGTGCTTCGAACGCTGAGTGAAAATTGTCAGCTTACTTCTTGGGACATTCGCGGCAAGGGAGAAACGACAACACTCACTGTAAGGTTCAACGAAGACACAGGCGCCATAGAAGACCAGCATGAACCGGTGAGAAGTGTTACACGTTACAGAAAGAAATCGCCAAGTGAATTCGGGCGTGACGCCAAGCGTGTGAAGGCAAGACAACAAGAACAAGCGAGTAAACAGGACGGTTAGCAGCAAACCAGCCTTTCATCAAACAACGATGGATTGGAAGCCAGCAACACAGGTCTGTTTGTCAGCCCCCCACCTCAGTACCAAGCACACCCACTGGATGCCAGCCACAGGTCGGAGGTGTTAGAAGACGGGGAGCAAAATGAAAGTGTAGACAACAGTGATCACAGACAAGATGATATGGCAGCACAAGAACAGTTTCGTGATGCAGTTGAGACGATGGCCGTTCCAGAAGACGTTCAGCAGTTTTGGGACGATCAGTCGGATGGAGTGAAGTATTATCAGTCAACGCTCGCTCCTGAACATGTGAGTACTGTTGTGTCGTCTGCTGCTCGACCCGTTGTGAAGAAGATAGTGATGGACCAGAGGTATGGAAAGAACTCATTCTATGCTATGACTGATGGCGCTATTTTTGAATACGACCGGGACAAGTGTTCTGTGACAGATTGGTTTCCATTAGGAGTGAAAGGCAAAAAAACGAAGCTGATTTATGACAACGTAGAAAGGTGGCCAGAAGTTGATCATCTGAGGTACCCACAACAGATAGACAACATGAAACTTCATATTAGTGCTTGCTGCTGTGTAATTCAAAGACATGGCCCCACTTTTTCTGGCAAGTCTGACCCCCAGACCAACGACCAGAGAAACAATTAACAGTTAACAGTCACTTAGGATCAGTGACCCGTGAAGGAAGCAGGTGCCTGTGCCGTGCGACATAACCACGCCGACATACGGCGGACATCACGTGCCAAAACCGACCACGCAGAGTGATACGTGGAAGACAACCGTTTACACCATGAATAAATCGTGATTCATGGACCATCGGACTGAAAACGGAGCCTATGTATGAACTGTTGAAAATAGCATGGTTTCCATGCTGTGCATTCCTCTGTAAATACCGCGCGCGTTTCGGGAACATCTGTGTTATATTATTTCGTCTATGTTCAATGGGCTGTTAGCCTACAAGAGTATTAAACCATCAATCTCTCTCTCTCTCTCTCTCTCTCTCTCTCTCTCTCTCTCTCTCTCTCTCTATATATATATATATATATATATATATATATAGGGGGTGAACTCGTGGTCACCGAACGGACAGGACGCGTTTTTAGCACTCGTACAATTAGCACCATTTGGAAGCTTCTTGTGCTAATTAGACCTAACTGTTACGGATAAGATTTGGCAGAGTACCTCATCACAGCACACTCTACCATGCCTGCAAATATGGTTGCATTCCGTGCACAATGTGGCACGTTCTACACGGGTATTCATTGCCTTCATGGCAAAAAGGGAAGAAGTGGACATGTTTCGCTCACAATTCAAAACCGTGAGCTTTTTTTTTCTTTTTCGCCACTGTGGTCACCAGTCATCGCACCGCGGCCTGAACTTTCGCACGGACTGAGCGCTGTTCTACTTCAAGTACATGACGTACTCCTACAGTGACAACTCTGTGTACACGAAGAAACACTGTGGAAACCCGACTACTGCCCTCGTGGTGGTGTTTCTGGCTACATTTCTGATGCAGTGCATGGACGTAGAAAGTAATCCTGGCCCTGACACAAGGAACAACCGGGACAGAGAGGTGACTATACCTACGTGCCGGTACCGAAACAAGGGACGTGCGTCGGCGCAGTGGTTCGAACACCGACAGGACACCCCACACCCTACACTCTCGGAGACATCGTTTTGAAGATGGAATTATTCCAAGCTCAGATGGTGGAACTCATGAGCAGACGTCTTCAGCAAGCGGATGAAAACCAAACAGTACTGTCAGACAGCATCCACACGCTCAACGAACGGTTTAGATCGCTCCAGTCCCAGAACGATCAGCCGAGAGAAGACGTAGTGTACCTGTCGGCAAAGTGTGAAGCGTTGGAACGGCGCTGCGGACAGCTGTACGACGGGCAGTCTGACGTGTTTCGAACCACCCGTGACCTTGATGACCAGCTAGACAAGCTAGAAGCGCATTCACGACGGAACAACGTGCGATTCTTCAATGTGATCGAGGACCCAAACGAAGACTACAAAGCCTGCGTACATAAAGTGGTCAAACTACTGAACAGTTTTTATCCCTCCAAAACTTGGACTAGTGACGACATCGAGCGGGCGCATCGGGTGGGCCCAATGCGAAAGAACAACACCCGCCCCCGCACCCTCATAGCACGGCTACACAGAAGGTCAGACAAACTGCTGCTGTTGGAAGAGAAGGAGAACCGGAAGGACATGGCCGACAAACTGGGCGTGCGGTTAGCAGCGGACCTGACTGACCGGCAACACGGTGAACTACGGAGGCAGAAGGAAAAAGGCAAGATGGCATACTACAGAAACGGCCGCCTGTGTTTCAGAGAAAAGCAGCGCTCACCGCGCCGAGGCTACCCACCACGGACTGGTCAAGAGAGGCGCCAAAACGGACACCCACCGCACCCAGCCCCCCACCACCAAGACGGACACCCACCGCACCCAGCCCCCCACCACCAAGACGGACACCCACCGCACCCAGCCCCCCACCACCAAGACGGACACCCACCGCACCCAGCCCCCCGACGCCAACCAGCCGGGGAGCCTAATGACGCCCCTCCGCCGACGGACTACATGCAAGACTACCCGACGCTGGGCAGGCAACGGCCACCCACCAGAGGCGTCCGGCAATCTCCTTTTCGGGACGAGACGACGCCTCATGAACCTCCGCCTGCTCGCACATCACCTCAGCCAGAGACCACCCCTCGGACCACGCTGGACCAGTGCCGCGACAAAGGCGTCGTCCCAGGAGACAGTCACGGCGGAGATGCTGTTCCGGCCAGCTAGGAGACTGGCAGCAACGGTGGCATAGGAGCCGTCGCCAGATCGGCACACCCTGACCTCACCGACTGTGCGATCCCGAGGAGCCACAGCCCTTTCACCGACCGTCCCGACACCTCCCCCAGGGACGGGTCGGCCAGCGCACAGCCTCACCCACCCACTGCTCCACCCGACCAACTGGACGACAGCTCCACGCTTGCTGAGCAAGTGTATGCGCATACGGAGTCTCTTGACGACCTGGAAAGGCAGTCACCCCTTGGTCACCCGAAGAAGATAACTGAGGCTAACAGCATGGCCTGTACTGGAGCTGGCGAGGCAGGCAAGGAGGTGAGTCAGTTGTCATCTCTACTCCAGGTGTCCCTTGAGGACGAGACCTGTGTGAATGCCCCGCGTCGCGGGCCACATACACGCAGCAAAGTGAACTGTAGGCAGACACAGCTCACAGACAGCTTTGCACGCACTGGTGCACGAAGTGCAACGAAGCGCATTGCGGTCCAGTCACCTCAGGGATAGGGATTCGGCCGGCCCGTTACTAAAGTGTCTTCTTCTAACAGTCTTAAGTGTGTTTGTTGGAATATTGATGGTTTAGCAAGTAAACTTTCAGATGATGATTTCATACAATACGTGCATACCGTTGACATTGTGTATCTTATAGAGACTTTTCTTGACGATACATTTGACCTCACAAACCACTTTTGCGACTATGTGAAATATTTGTCGCCTGCAATCAAACATTCATACATGGGCCGAAGATCAGGAGGTCTACTTCTCTTGGTTAAAAAGCGACTGGAAAAGTTTGTTAGCAAAATAGAGCTGATCGCTGAGCATATACTTGCGTTAAAAATATCTAAAGAATTGATTCATTCTGACCAGGATGTTGTGGTGGTGTTTGTCTACATCCCCCCACAGGGTGCTGTGCACTACCGAGATAATGACTCTAACTGCCATATTGCTACCGAGATAATGACTCTTACTGCCATATTGCTACCGAGATAATGACTCTAACTGCCATATTGCTGCCTTGGACAGCTGCCTTCTAATCTAGACATTACGGAGCGTTTCCCAGAAGCCCACATCGTATGCTGCGGTGACTTTAATGCTAGGACAGCCAACATCCAAATTCATAATCATCCTACTGACCTATCAACAGGCCCACGCAACTCGGTGCCTCTATTTCAGTACAGCAGATCTTCTTGTGACGGCGCAATTAATGATTTTGGTGAACGTCTGTCAGACTTCTGTGCATGTTTTGACCTGCTCATTCTTAATGGGTGCAAACAATGAGATGAAAAAGGACATTTTACTTATGTCTCAACACATGGATGTAGCGTTATAGATTACTGCTTAGTTTCCGACAGTTTTGTAGATAGAGTTGCAAAACTTGCTGTTTGCGATCGAGTTGAGTCTCAGCATATGCCTGTACTGTTCGAAATAACTTGCGCACAAGGGCAAAGCGCGGCGACAGTCATGCATCCAGTAGAGAGGGTCGTGTGGCACAGGGACAAAATACAAGGCTTTATAGAGAACATTCAGGGAGACTCAAAGAAAAAATCGCGCATGCTACAGAGGAGATTGACAAGTGTATTAACAAAGCCCTTGGTGAGCTCACCGACTGTCTTATGAATGCAAGTGCATGCATGAGGAAAAAACAAACAGTGGGCAATACAAGACAGGGTGGTAGCGTTTGGTTTGATAGAGAATGCCGTGAGAAAAAGAAATCGCTAAGAAAACTTCTTGTTCGTTTTTGAAAAACTGGTGAACAGTGCGAAAAGCTGGCCTATAACTGCTCTAGGAAGGAATACAAACAATTTATTGAAGCCAAGAAACGCGATTTTAGATCTAGTCAAGTTAATTCCCTACTTAGTACTGTAAATGACTCCCAAGCCTTCTGGAAAGAAATAGGGAAGCACCGTGGTAGGAAAGTTGTCACAAATGACATCAGTGGTACAGACTGGCGTGACCATTTTGAAAAAGTATTGAATGCAGGAGTGAATGGTGCTCAGCCGCAGCAAGATAGTGAAATGACTGATGATGTTTTTGATGAAATTCTAGATGCAGATATCACAGCAGAAGAAGTCAAAACAGCTATAAGACATCTAAAGAGTGGAAAGGCTGCCGGGCCTGATGGCATTATTAGTGAGATTTTGAAAGCTGCAGAAGAATCCATAGTTCCATTTTTTGTCAAGTATTTTATTAAGCTTTTTAAAGAAGGTTCGTTCCCAATTGAGTGGACAAAGGCCATTATAGTACCTCTGCATAAGAAAGGCGACCCCAATGATATGGACAACTATAGAGGAATTTCATTGCTTAGTGTGTTAGGCAAAGTCTTCACGTTATATTAAACAAGCGTTTGACAAAGTGGACTGACTCAAATGATGTCTTATCCGATGCTCAGGCTGTTTTCAGAAAGACTTATTCTACAACAGACCACATCTTTACACTGTACGCTTGTATTGAAAAGTATATGTTACGGAAAGGTAAATTCTACGTTGCCTATGTAGACTTTAGCAAAGCGTTCGATACAGTCCAACATCCTATACTGTGGAATATTCTGTTAAGAGCTGGAGTGAAAGGAAGAATGATTAGGATTTTGAAAAGCATGTACAGTACTATTAAGACTTGTGTTAGATGTGGCAGTAGCTGCGCAGAGTACTTTGACTGCCTGCAGGGTCTCAAGCAAGGGTGCTTATTAAGTCCTACCTTATTCTCATTATTTATAAATGAGACATGACTTCAAGCGGAAGGCACGGAGTTCAGTTTTCTCCAAACGACATTGAAATTTTTATTATGTTGTTTGCTGATGACATAATCCTTATGTCAGTCACCATTGCAGGTCTTCAAAATCAGCTGAATGTGTTGCATGACTGTACGCAAAGACTTCACCTGAATGTAAATCAGAGTAAGACTAAAGTGATGATCTTTCGAAAGGGAGGCCATCTGTCTGTCAAAGAGCAATGGGTGTTTGGTAATCAGCGTTTAGAAGTTGTGAACTCATACAAATATTTGGGGTTTATTTTCTCAACAAAACTCAGTTTTGATGTTGCTACAAACGGAGAGCATCTTACTCGCGCAAGACGCGGTACATTTGAGATTATAAAAACATTAAGAAAGTTGGGTTGCTCTTCGCCAAGTCTATTTTTCAAACTTTTTGACGCACAGATCGTGCCCTCCCTGCTCTATGGCTCTGAACTGTGGGGAATTAAGGCCCGTGAGTCAATAGAAAAGGTCCACATACAAGCCTGTAAGTTGTTTTTGACTGTACCGCCACACACACCCAACGATATGGTGTGCGGAGAATTGGGAAGATTCCCACTGTATATTCATGCTGCAGCTCGTCTGCAATATTGGTTCCGACTACGACGACAGCCTTTATGTCGTTATTCCAGAAAAGCATACGATATGTTATATGGACTACAAGAAAGAAGTAGCAAAGCAAAAACTTGGGTTTACCATGTTAAACGCCTGTTGTGTGTCAACGGACTTGGGTATGTATGGATGTATGGAGAAGTTGGTGACGAAAGACGGTTTTTGCATATATTTAAAGAACGTCTTAAAGATTGCTTCTATCAGCGTTGGTGGACACATATATCTAATAGTGAACGCTTCGACCTTTATCATTGTTTTAAGAGTACACTTCAGTGTGAAATATATCTAGGGTGTATGCAAAGCAGAATATATAAAACTGCCCTTGCGCGATTTAGGTTTGGTGTGTCAAGGATAAATTGTCACTGACTGGGCTTTTCTGCTGCTTTCGACCTACGTAATTGCCCTTTTTGTACTACATCGACCGAAGATGAGTGCCATATGTTGTTTCAATGCCCAGCATACACAGACTTGAGAACAAAATTTTCTTTTGAAACAACAGCACGAACTGGCTGACAGAAGGAGCAATATGTACAAGTCCTTAAGACAGACAGACAGACTGAGACAGAAAGAGAGAGAGTGCGCGTGTGAGTGTGCTTGCCATGTGTGTGTGTGTGTGTGTGTGTGTGTGAGAGAGAGAGAGAGAGAGAGAGAGAGAAGAGAGAGAGAGAGAGAGAGAGAGAGAGAGAGAGAGAGAGAGAGAGAGAGAGACAGAGACAGAGAGACAGAGACAGACAAAGACAGAAAGAGAGAGAGTGCGCGTGTGAGTGTGTGTGCTTGCTATGTGTGTGTGTGTGTGTGTGTGTGTGTGTGTGTGTGTGTGAGAGAGAGAGAGAGAGAGAGAGAGAGAGAGAGAGAGAGAGAGAGAGAGAGAGAGAGAGGGAGAGAGACAGACAGACAGACAGACAGACAGACAGACAGACAGACATAGAAAGAGAGTGCGCCGTGTGTGTGTGTGCTTCCCATGTGTGTACGTGTGTGTGTGTGTGTGTGTGTGGTGTGTGTGTGTGTGTGTGTGTGGTGTGTGTGTGTGAGAGAGAGAGAGAGAGAGAGAGAGAGAGAGAGAGAGAGAGAGAGAGAGAGAGAGAGAGAGACACACACAGACAGACAGACAGACAGACAGACACAGACACAGAAAGACACAGAAAGACAGACAGACAGACAGACGCATGCGTGCGTGTGTGCGCGTAAAACAGGAAAACACAAAAGCCTAAGAACAACACGTAAGACACCGTCTGTGTAACACAGCTTATTATTAAGAATGAAATCGCACTCCAGACACAAGTGAACGCGTGAAAGCAAATATACAAATGAAACTGAGATTAATGCAATAACAAGTGGAGAAAAATCTACATGAAAACAATGAAGCACATAATGTGAAAAAAACAAAACAAAAATGATCACTTCCAAACAAATCTTTTGATAGGGGGAGAGAAAAAAAGAGAGGACAATCCCACCATCTTCACGTTAACCTCACAGCAGGAGTTTTTGTCCTCGTATAAATGTACAAGTTGAAAACATCTTGTTAAATGAACTGTCATAAACATTTCAATGCAAATTTGATTTCTAGAGCAAGCACGATAAATCGTAGTAAATACAAATTCATATTTGCCGTTTTAACATAAACAACATTTTAAACTATCTGCAAGAGAGCTGAAAACTTTTCTTTTCTTTTTTAATATTTATTATATACTGCAAAGCAAAGCAACCAGTTCTGGAATATATAGAAATATTTTGTTATAGCTTGCTTCACATGGTTCATCAGAGTGATTCCGTTTCCATTACTCATCAAACGACCTAACCTTTTAGCGGTAACCCCCATCCCTCCTCCCCCACAATCACACACACAGAAAAAACACAAAGAAAACCAACAAAACGATGGAACAAAACCAAAAACAAGTGTCCATCTTTTCTAGGCAAGTGGCTGTAACAGTGTGTTGTATTCTGGCTGTAACAGCATGGTGTATTCCAGCTGTAACAGCATGGTGTATTCCGGCTATAACACCATGGTGTATTCCAGCTGTAACAGCATGGTGTATTCCGGCTGTAACACCATGGTGTATTCAGCTGTAACACCATGGTGTATTCCAACTGTAAAACCATAGTGTATTCTGGCTGTAACAGCAATGGTATATTCTGGTTGTAACAGCAATGGTGTATTCTGATTGTAACAGCATGGTGTATTCTGGCTGTAACAGCAATCATGTATTCTAGGGAACACTGGTGGAGTTTTAGCCCCCCCCCCCCCAAAGGACTGCCCCTTGTTAAAACACTGGTGATGGGTTTTTGTTGTGTTGTTGGGGGGGGGTGGTGGTGGATGGGGATTAAGGTGGGGGGGGGGGGGGGGGGGGGTACAACGGCATACACTATCAATCTCTCCATACCTGCAACAGCCGTATACATCAAGCCAAATTGCCTCACATAAGTTAGCTAGTTAGTAATTGGATTTCAACGTCCTGTCAGCCACACAGGGTCACCCCAGGACAGTAAAACTTTGTCACAAAGCAAATTCACATTTCAAAACTCTTCTCATACAGAAACCTTTCCTCAAGCCAATCCACAAAAATGCCAGAGCTCAGCGCCAAAACGAACAGACCCCCCCGCCCCACCCCAGCATGAAACCAGGTCCACACTACCAGACACAGTCCGGCACCGACAGGAATGTTTAGCGCTGCCCTTGCAGCGGCTGTATCTTTGCTCAGGCACAGTGACCAACCAATGAACAAAGTGATGAACACACACATACACACACACACACACACACACTGGGCTGCATTAAAGAACGCTACCGCACCAGTCTGGGCCCATGGACAAGAGTTCATGGTCCCTTAGTTGTGCCTTGTACTGACAGCACCTTCTGATAGCCTTCCCTTCTGCTTTTCCCCGTAAAATCTCAAATCCCTCCACACGCCCTCCAGAAACAGCTTACTGCTGCAGGCAAACAGCCAGGAAGTGTGTGTCGCCATTCCCTGACAATGCCGGTGGAGTGTGTCACTATAGGAACTGGCCGGTTCCGCAAGTCACTGCGGAAGACTGCTAATCAAGTCTGCAGAGAAATCCGGCTGGGGGGCTTGCCAGAATGCCACGCCAAGCAAAGCATCACATCTCATCCAATCACAAGTGTGTCTGCATTACAAGCCATATTATCTTTGATAGGGCATGGGGAAAATATTGTTGAACGAACCTGTCAGGCAGAAATGAGAAAGGTTGTGTAATAAACAGTGACAAGGCATTAGTGTGAAATGTGCTGCAACTGTAATCTGACTTTTGGTACAATGGCCATTAAGCTGATTAACCCCTCAAAAAACAATACATAACAAAAACAGCAACAACAAAAATACAAGGAAGCATAGTCCTCTGATCCCTTTAGCACTAATCCAAATGTCTAATAGTGTTTTTCTGTCTCCAAGACCTTTAAAAAAAATAAGCCCACAAAAAACAAACAATATCATTATCAGCAGTTAAAACACCATTTTGGTAACCATCATAACAATGTGATCAAACGTGAAGTAAAATGAAGAAAAAAAAGAAAAGAAGAGCAATGATAACAATAATCATAAATACTGATGGTCAGACTGATACTTGTCACTGTAATCACCATCATACTACGCATGCATTATAAACTTATTTGATATGTTTTGTGAATGTCATCAAAGCTCCCAGCTGACGTACGGGCACAGAAATCCATCAACATTCAGTGACCAATCAGGCCAATGTATGGACAGAGAAATCCATCAACATTCAACGACCAATCAGGCCAATGTATGGACAGAGAAATCCATCAACATTCATACGACCAATCAGGCCAATGTATGGACAGAGAAATCCATCAACATTCAGTGACCAATCAGGCCAATGTATGGACAGAGAAATCCATCAACATTCAACGACCAATCAGGCCAATGTACCAACACAGAAATCCATCAATATTCAGTGACCAACCAGGCCAAAGTACAGACACACAAATCTATCAACATTCAATGACCAACCAGGCCAATGTATGGACAGAGAAATCCATCAACATTCAATGACCAACCAGGTCAATGTACGGACACAGAAATCCATCAACATCCTATCACTACAACCAGTTTTAACTCAGTGGGACTCTTATGATTGGCTAACTTCTTGGTCACGTGATAATGTGTTCAGAGCAGCTAAAGCTCACCTGCACAGCAATTACCTGAGCGGTGAGCTGGTTTGGCCTAGTAGTTAGGCTAGTAAGCAGATGGATCGATTCCGCTTCAGCTCTCCTTTCACTCACAGTGTGTGTGTGTGTGTGTGTGTGTGTGTGTGTGTGTGTGTGGTGTGTTTGTGTGTGTGCCAGAAATGGCTTATGGATATTGTGATGTTGGTCTTGCAAAAATGAATGAAACATTAAGTTGCTCACACTGCCGCCCACCTTAATACACAAGTCATTCTGGCGGTGACAGTGTAGCGTCAAGTGTAGTCCCTCTCCCCTCAGGGATCTGTTTCCAGACACAAACGGAAAGTAGCGAGTCTAATAAGCAAATGTCAGCCAACTGTTGGTGCCCACAGTTGCAGAAAAGTGAAAATTTGGGGTAAAATCTACTGGACACAAGTGGACAGCACAGCAGCCCTCTCTCTGTCCACTTTCCTCTGTCTCACCAAGCGGGTTCACTTCCATCGCTAATTTATACCACAGACAGGCTCAAAGTGTGTGTGTGTGTGTGTATGTGTGTGTGTGTGTGTGTATGTCACTATGTGTAGTGTAGTGTAGCGTATAATTCTATATAATTTTGCCATGCTGTAACCTTTCCTGCTGTTCACTCACAACAGAGCGTGTGTTGACTTGGATTCAAGCTTTTCGATTCCTTCAGACCTGTGCATCATGCGGAGGACCAGAATCAATGAAACAGCAAGCAAAATCGATACACAAAAACTACCCAATTACAACGCCAGCTTTCACATTCAAAGCAAAATGTTCCAGAGCAGACATGTAACTGGATTTTACCAGCTGTCAACTGCACAGGATTGAATCAAGGATGATCAAACTCCGTTATAAACACCATTTCAAAATGCTTCTCATACCATACGTAACCCCCCCCCCCAAAAAAAAATCAAATCTACAAAATCAATCCATACATAAATTAATATAAAACCAAACATCCATGTATACACAAACATAAAACCTTCAGAGTTTTTCAATATTGCCCTTGTCAACAACAACAACAACAAAAACCACACGTCTAGGTAGGACATTCTAACCCTTGCCGTATCAGGAGACAGCAAATAAATAGCATTGTCCTCAGGTCACAAAACATACACGCATCCGAATACAGCACAGTACACTCATTTGTTGTTTGGCTCCAAGATTTTGAGGTTTTGATGGCTCACGACTTTTGATGCTTTGTTTTAGGAACAAAAAACAAACAAAAACAAAAGAGAGAGAGAGAGAGAGAGAGAGAGAGAGAGAGAGAGAGAGAGAGAGAGAGAGAGAGAGAGAGAAACGATGACCAACACACACACAAAAAGACAGAAGCCGAAACAATTTCAGTCAACCGCCCTACATACCTTCCAAACCTCAACTTCACAGTACTTTAGTCCAACATTCTGTGGGGAGATCTCATGTACGTGATTCGCTTGGTCATGAGATTTGGGGAGATCTCCTGCATGTGATTCGCTTGGTCATGAGATCTGGGGAGATCTCATGTACGTGACTCGCTTGGTCATGAGATCTGGGGAGATCTCATGTACGTGACTCGCTTGGTCGTGAGATTTGGGGAGATCTCATGCACGTGACTCGCTTGGTCACGAGATTTGGGGAGATCTCATGCACGTGACTCGCTTGGTCAGGAGATCTGGGGAGATCTCATGCACGTGATTCGCTTGGCCACGAGATCTGGGGAGATCTCATGCACGCGACTCGCTTGCCCACGAGATATGGGGAGATCTCATGCACGCGACTCGCTTGGTCACGAGATCTGGGGAGATCTCATGCACGCGACTCGCTTGGCCACGAGATCTGGGGAGATCTCATGTACGCGACTCGCTTGGCCGTGAGATCTGGGGAGATCTCATGTACGCGACTCGCTTGGCCGTGAGATCTGGGGAGATCTCATGTACGTGACTCGCTTGGCCGTGAGATCTGGGGAGTTCTCATGTATGCGACTCACTTGGCCACGAGATCTGGGGAGATCTCATGTACGCGACTCGCTTGGCCACAAGATCTGGGGAGATCTCATGTACGCAACTTGCTTGGTCACGAGAGCTGGGGAGATCTCATGTACGCAACTTGCTTGGTCACGAGAGCTGGGGAGATCTCACTCACATGACATGTCACGGCGTCTCACTCCCTTTCCAAACAGTCAACTCAACTTCAAACTGAAACCATTCCACACACACAGACTCGAGTAAGTGAGGTGAACTTCAAACTGAAACCATTCCACACACACAGACTCGAGTAAGTGAGGTGAACTTCAAACAGAAATAATTCCAAGCATACAACGCTCCGGCATGAATAAGTGAAACTGAAGTCAACTTCAAAAAGAAATAATTACACACGCAGTAACATGAACAAGTGAAGTTAAACTTGAAGTCAGCTTCAAACAGAAACCATTCCACACACACACACACACACTATGAAACATCATACCTGTGTCTCCTACCAGCACAATGCTCCAAGACCTGGACGGCAATGACAGACATTTGGGGGGATTTCATTTTCTGTTGCTGTTGTTGCACGCCTCATTTCGCCAACTCAACACCTTCCCCCATCACACTCAGTGGTTTTGCTTACTCCCCAAGGAAAGCCAGCTGTGACAGAACAGGGCCAGCCAACCCTCATAAATCCCTACAGTTGGAGACACTTCTCTGGACTTTATTGGACAAGGTTTCTAAACTGCCGTAAGATCTTCGCTGTGTACCAATGGGAGCTCCAGTTTGCGCGCACCGACAGCATGTCTCCAGAGGCAACCCAGCGTTAACCCATTTATACCCACCGTCCCATGTTCAGGACTCGCATCTGGTTTTGTGAGTTAGTTTTACTTTAAGCTGTGTGCAACTCTGGCATCCTGCTAAAGAACTTCCTTTGTGCAAAGGAGGTGGTTGAGCATTTGCCCCTGTTGTTTCTTGGAAGAGGCCACTGTTTGCGAGACGAGGAAGGCTTTCTGCGCCAGGGCATTCAGCGTTAAAACGGTCCCTGGGCGTATATGGGTTAAACAGGTCTAGCGAACAAACAAATCGGCTTTCCATCTCCCCTGAACGACAACACCGAACCCAGCACTAAGACGCAGAGGAAAGGTGGCTACTTTCTGAACTGGGGTTCAGGGGTTCAGACCCAGCCTTTGGGTCCCTGAGTACTGGGTCTAAACTACCTGACCACCCGTGCACACCTCCCCTTTTTGCAGTGTCTGTACTAGCAATACAAATCATTGCAGTTACGTTTATTTATTATCCCGTTCCTACCCATTAAACAGCGACGTGGCACCATGAGACGGAAGTGTAAGCCGACCACACACCTGCCAGCAAATGTAATCCTTTGACAGGGTGAAATGAGAACTCTGGGAACAGCATCAGCTGGATGCAATGCCCCCCCCCCCCCCCCCCCCCCCTCCCACAGTTGTAAGTTTAAGTTGCTGCAAAACGGCAACAACTCTCAAACAGTAGCAGGAGAATTCATCAACAGTAATGAAATATTCAAGCCCCTTTTGCAATGGAAGTGCCATGCACGCGTGTTCAGGTGGGACATTTCTCGAGGCCTGGCCAGGTGAGGTTGCTCCGCCACTGCAACTCAAAATTCTCCACTGTGCGCGTTGCATAGACCTCCACACACAGGGACTTGGCCCCTCGTCTCACATGAACGCCTGGACATCCACCATGCCCTTCGCCCTGAAACTAGGGAGAGAACGTGGGCGGAGAAAGGCTGCAAGTTCCACAGCACCAGCGCCGCTCACAAGCTCACTTGCACCAAACCACTGGACGCCAATCGAGGCAAACGCAATGGGGGGTGGGGTAGGGGGGTCAGTGACACAGAGCGCGAGGTCTGCTCTCCAAAAAACACAGAGCATGAGGTCTGCTCTCCAAAAACAAAGTTAAGTATGATGGAGCATGGTCACCACATGGTAGGGTAACCGTTACGTGCTAGGCTTACGCGCAAGATTCCTTCAGATGAGAGGATAAACCATGGCCCTCCGTATGCATGCCCAAGGGAAAAGATCACGGATCACGTTAAAGATCCCATCGTCTACGTCAGAGCCTGGCGAATTATGGTTTCCACACTCTGGCATTTTGTCAAAATAACCCAGCATGCACTGAAAGTGTCGGAGTAAGTAAGTAAATTGGTGTTTTACGCCCAGTCAACCAGTGTGGTTATGTCAGGGCGACAAGTGTCGGAGAACTGAAGTTGGACACCATGCGGAGGAAGAAGCGGCAAAGTGATCCCTCTGCGGGTCTGTGGGCCTGTGACGGTGTCCTCTCCTGTACTTGTAGCCAAAACACTACGAAACATCACCATTGTCAGCAGTGCTAACACTACTGGTGATTACATTCACCACTACGGAATGTGGAAAGCAAGCAATAACCGTGGTCCAAAATAACACATTTCAGACCCAACACACAAACAAACAAAATCACTGCTAGGCGAGTACAAGCTTGTTGAAGCGGCACAGCACACAAGTCTTCTACGAATGTTAAGTACAGATGCTAAAATATACACACAGTCTTCTACACATCTGCTAAGTACAGATGCTGAAATGTACAAAATGACTTCAATATTGTTACACTGAACAAAACTTGGATCCAAAAAACCTGTATAATTCAAGTTAGATAATGTGAAGATAAAGACAAATGATTCAACACAAAAACTGATTTTAAATTCGTACTCAAAAACCCCAAAAATAATAATAAAATCTCTCCCACCTCCACCTCAAACCAAATTGTTTATAACCCCTCCCCCCATAAAGAAAAGAACCGAAACAACAACCACAAAACCAAGCCAAGTTAGACTTGAAAATGTCTGGCTAGAACAAGGCCCGGCCCTTTTCTACAGTGTGCGCAAGCTGACGACACAGCCACACCTGTTTTTGGTCCATGAACAGAAACACCCCACGTTGGCAAAGTCATGGCTACCAACCAATACACAAAGCCTGATATGCATTCCCTCCTTTGATCTTTCTCCTCCAAGCGCTGCCAGTAGCTATGCACGCCAGTGACCTTAGTATTTATGCATGTGACGAATACCATCAAAGGAAGATGTCGCCGCAAACGCCCCACCCCCACCTACCCCTGGAGCACCCCAAAAAATGATCACAGAAAAAGAAAAAAAAAGAAAAAAGGGCAGATGTTTTTATGAAAGGTTCTGTTAACTGGATGGATTCATGCATGGAGTTGTGAAGGACAGCAGTTTACCTGACAAGCAGTTTCTCCTCTGAGGAGGCTGACATGGCCGGCTGAACATCATGTTATCATTAGATACATTTCCAACAGGTATTTTCAACTTGTATGTGATTATTATAATGTATACATTCTGAAGCAAATGGGTCACAATATTCCATGGCCCCCAAAAGTCAGTATTTATAGACTGGACTCGTATGGGGATTGCAAGATTATTTACCATATCATTTAGAAACAATCAGATCTAACCGATCTAATACTGCCATTGACAATCATTTTACTAGTAAGTAGTATCATTTTGATACAAATAATCTGATTTCAACACTGCATCTAACAACTATCCCCACCAATGTGCTGGTGTGAAGTGATGTGTAGCCTTTCCTACAGAGCTACAAGCTAGTTTGAGACAGGGGCACTCAACAGCAGCAACAACAAAAAAGACCCAAAAAAGACTGAGGAGTGCGGACTGTGGAACCCTCTCAGTAACAACGGTCTGCAGAGAGGGGTGGTCCTTGCTTCCTGGTCCGTTTCCACGGTAACAGGAGGGGAAGGTTTCCGGAAGATAACGCGGCTTTAAACCAGGGAATGTCTTTCGCCAGGAGGTCCGCTGTACAGTTGTTTCACTGGCTTGCTACAGGCATCTCTCATGCCTTGGCATTCTCCAGCACAAAATGCCCACATTTCACCCAAACCGTGGTGGCCAAAGGCTCCTTAGTAGCGATGTTTTTCAAGCCTGCGACGATGACACCTGACATGAACGAAGCCCAGAAGGCATTACTAAACTTGCCGCTGGTGCCGTGGCCTGGGGCCTTGCCATGGAGGAAGCGACTGCTGGATTGGTTTTGATCGAATCTGTGGGACTGTCCGTGCAGAGCACATGTGATGGCTACTCCCTCCTCCCCATCAATCAACTGTGGCTGGTGCATGCTGCGGTGGAGTTACAGGACGGGAGATGCCTCGCCTCCTTGTAACGATGGAGCATCTGGGTCCAGCGGCCACAGGCCCCACAGGTGTCCACACACACCACGGCTGCCGCTTATTTGCCCGTGGAATCTGAAACCAAACCACTTACGTACTTCTCATGGTGGGTTCATTGCTACGACATTCAGCACATGTGAAGCGCACCTATAAGCACACGTTAAGTACTTATGAACCGGTACCAAGCGCACACCCTTATGCACACTTTAAGTACTTATGCACCCGCATCAAGCAACGCATACGCAGATATTAAGCACTTACTCACCTACATCAATCACATCCCTACATCCACACCCCACAGCAAACAAACTGAATCCAAGCCTCAGTGCTAACATTGTAACCAGCAAATACACAGGCAACAGCAGCAAGTTCACCCAACACATCCATGTTGTCTGGAGTTTTAAAGAGGTTTTTAAAGACCGGTTCGGCAGCAATGATGACGACAAATTCAGCACTGCGCAAGGGCTCTGTACATTAGCAAGTTACCAACTGGATTTTAACATCCTCTCAAGCGCACAGGGTGATCTCAGGACCACTTAATTTATATAAGCAAATTTCAGCGTGTTACCAATCATGACTAATCAAAACGAGGGGTGGGGGGAGGGGGGGGGTGGGGGGAGAAGGAGTGTGACAGGACGCATGCCAGACCTGACCCAGTCCCAGTCCTACCTGGCTCCTTGAGTGCGCTGCCGTCACCAGCCAACTCCTCCCCGGTGTCAAAGGAACTGAGGAGGCCGCTGACGCCTGTTGTCGCCATGTCCTCTTCCTGACGCTTCTGCTCCACGCTCTCCTGCAGCAGGACAGACAACCATCAGTTACTTCTGTGTGCAGCGCGTCAACACGCATCAACAGACAACCGTCAGTGATGGTCTGCATGCAGCGTCAACACATCTGCGGCAAGGCGGACAACCATCAGTGACGGTCTGTGTGCAGCGGTCAACAGCATCAACAGACAACCGTCAGTGATGGTCTGCATGCAGCGTCCACACATCTGCGGCAAGGCGGACAACCATCAGTGACGGTCTGTGTGCAGCGTCAACAGCATCAACAGACAACCGTCAGTGATGGTCTGCATGCAGCGTCCACACATCTGCGGCAAGGCGGACAACCATCAGTGACGGTCTGTGTGCAGCGTATCAACAGGCATCAACAGACAACCGTCAGTGATGGTCTGCATGCATAATATCACCACACATCAACAGACAATCATCAGTGGCGGTCTGCATATGGCACCAACTCATCTGCAGGATAGAGTCGGCCTTCATCTCCCATGACCCTGAATTAGGTTTTAGTCATCACGAAGGCAAGAAGTGATGCAGCTCCAAGGAGGGCAGAATCATGCACAAATTCTCAGTGATCTTTCTCAGCGAGTTAAAGCGTCTCAGAAAATGCCAACATCAAACTTCAGGGTGGTTGTCTGAGTTTTCTTGCAGCAGCTGCCACTCACAGGGTCGGCGACGTTGAGGACGGGCGGCAGGTCCTCCAGCCCCACCGCCAGCTCCTCCTCCTCCTCCTCCTCCGGGCTTGTGGCGATGCCGTTCACCTGCACCTCCCCCTTCTCCTCCCCTTCTGCGCCAGCGGCATCCCCACCACCAGCACTGCTGCACTCCATCGCCGCCGCTGCACTGCTGCTGCCACGACTTCCGTCCGCTGGGCCTGCAACATGCGTAGGAGGGGCTTGCTCTCAGTGGCTCCCACTGACCCCTGCCCCGCTGACCCCCGTCCCGATGACCCCTGTCCTGCTGACCCATGACCCCTGTCCTGATGATCCCCATCCCAATGACCCATCCTGCTGACCCATTACACTGACCCATCCCACTGACCCCTGCCCTGCTGACCCATGTCCTGATAACCCCCATCTGGCTGACCCCTGTCCTGATGACTCCCGTCCCAATGACCCATGTCCTGCTGACCATTGTCCCACTGACCCATCCCACTGACCCCTGTTCTGATGACCCCCATCCTGCTGACCCCTGTCCTGCTGACCCCTGTCCTAAGGACCCCTGTCCTGTTGACCCCTGTCCCACTAACCACTATTCCACTTACCCCTGTCCAAACGTCCACTGTGAGCTTTATCTGAACCACAATTCAGTGGGGTGTTTTTTGTTTTTTGGGTTGTCTTTTTTTTAAATAATTCAGTGTTCATGTTTTGACACTATTTCTGTTGGGCAATAAACCCTGCTACATGAGTAGGCTGACTGTGGGTGTTGATTGCATCGTAAAACAGTAGGGACAGCTCAGTGGTTGAGCACCAGACCCGCGCTCAAAAGGTCGCATGGTCTAGCCCCGGCAGGAGTGACAGGACGATCTTCTCCACGGTCAACTTTCTGTGCTGACTCTTATTTTGGTACCTCTTCCACCCCCATGTTACCACAGTAGCACCTAAAAGATCCTGGTCATTCTGCCAAAAGCGCCAGTGGCAGGTTACTGCTAAACACACATGCACTCTACATACATGGCTTTGAACTATGGTGTGCGCAGAATGTGCACTGAGACGGCAGCAGTTTCACATGGCACCAGCCATGTAACAACCAAAGGGCACTCTAAGCACTTCAGTGTATATGCAAAACGTGCTGTTACTCATTAAGAGTCGCATACAACTAGAGCGCGGCAGATTTGATCGGAAGCAGAAAATAGCGTCAACTATAGATGTCATTGTGAAGAGCTTGGTTTAAACATAATTATATGAATAAAAGCATACCGATGGACGATAACAGAACAGTTTTTGGAGTGTCAAACAAACGAGCTTATATAAGACGCTGAAAAAGACAAAATACAGGTGGTGGAGAGGCTAACACTTAATTTTCAACAGAGAGAGAGAGAGAGAGAGGGGGGGGGGGGGGGGGAGAACTTGAGAGAACAGAGAGACAGGGGGAGAGTGTGTGTGGGGGGGCTAATTTTAAGATGAGGTGCTTGACAAATGTTCACACAGAAACATTTTCAAAGACCGCCCGTGCCTGGCGTTAACGCCTTACCCCTGGAATCCAGCGTTCCATCGGCCTCTGACGTGTCCGCCTCCTTCTCCTCCTCCCTCTCCGTTGTAGCCTCTTTCTGCTGCAGGGGGCTGGGGCTGGGGGGGCTGGCCTTCTGCGCTGTGGTCCCTGAGTTGCTGGGGGTGGTGGTGGTGGTGGTGGTGGGGGTGTGCAGGGTGGTGTCCTGGCGGTGTTCCATCATGGTGCTGCGAGACACCGCCGTGTCGGAGGGATCCTCAAGGCTCAGGGACTCGTCGGACCCCTCCGTGTCCTCGTCACTGCCGATTCTGGAGGGCAGGGCATCAACGTTTTCAATCCACCCACACCTGCTGGTCGTTTTTTACACCAGTCAACCGTGATCAGTATACCGGGTCCACCCAAACTCTCACAGCAGAACCCAACAGAAACAAACCACTTGCACAGAAAGAAAAAAAGAAAAGAAAACTTTCCCAGCAAGACTTGTATGGCTATGCACTGTCAAAGCTTCGGCTCCAAGCTGTTTTAAAAGACACGCCTCTGTGGATGCTACTTTGGTGGAGAGCATGTACCCTGTATTCACTTGTGTGCCTGGTGAGAGTTACTGTAGGGGATTCAGGTCTAGGTTTGGTCTGATGACGACTTGCAAGTGCTCCAAACACCCTTTGTGATTTGGTCTCAAGAGTTCATTCTCATTTGGGCAATCAGACATTTATGCCAGTGGGACTGCCAGACAGACTCAGCATCAGCTGGTTCTTGGATTTCAACATTCTATCTCCTGCATAGAGCCACCCCAAGGTGAATTACAATTTAATTTTAATTTTAGACCAGTTCAAAACAAGAGTCACTACATCACAAGGCAAAATCTGGATCACATTTCTGGACACAATCGCACTGATATAACCATAATGGTCGACTGGGCGTAAAACACCAAGTACACTTATAACTTCTGGACACAACAGCAAATGCAACCAAGTCCAAAACAGTCGATGACAAGCACACATCCCAACACTGACATTTGACCCAACTACAACTGACAGAAGTCTCCATCACACATGATACGCAGGGGTGGACGCTAGCTTGTCGTACCTGGTGAAGGGTTTCGTCTCACTCATGGCCAGCTGGATGTGGACTGCAGAGGAGGAATGCTGCTCCTCGGTGTCCTCGTCTTTCTCGTCGCCCACCTGAGTCACCAGCTTGCGAGCCAGCTCATCATCGCGCTCCTGAACAACCACAGCAACCACAGTAAATGTAACAATGATAGGTAAGATTTAATACAGTGACAGCACCCCTGAACAACCACAGTAAATGTAACAATGATAACAGACAACACTTAATACAGTCATCGCACTCCTGGACATCCACAGTAAATGTAACAATGATAACAGAAAATGCTTAATACAAAGTGTGTTTTGAAACAAGTGCATCTTAATGATAATAATAATGATGTATATTTATCATGCGCTCATAAATGCCCTGAGGGTTCACATGATCCATATCAACCTAAACGTAATATTCTATACACATGTAGAGCAAAGTCCTACTAATGCAATTTATGTCAAGTATTATTTGAAGCAAAAACAAAAAAGTGCAATGAATTGAAACCATTTGCATACACACACACATGCACGCACGCACACACACACACATTCATATTGCATGCACACACACACACACACACTCATACTGCACACACACACACATAATCTATATACCCACCCACACCAACAGTACGCTCACCTTTCCCAGTTCTTCTTCCTCCTCATCCATTCCATTGACCTTGGGGTTCTTTGGAGTGAGGTCATCATCGTCTTTGTCATCCGATGCTTCATTGTCACTCTCGTTGCCGGCAGCATCGTAGTCTTCCCCCAACTGGGCTGCAGAGGCCCTCTGGGAACTCAGGGGCTGCTGTCAAAAGACGCTAAACACTCAGTCCTCGGCCTTGTCCCAAACATCCACACAAATGCATGAACGCCCACTCCCCACCTCTCTCTCCACTTCCCCAAACCCTAACCCTGCTGTCAAAAGACGCTAAAACGTTCAGTCCTCGGCCTTGTCCCAAACATCCACACAAATGCATGAACGCCCACTCCCCACCTCTCTCTCCACTTCCCCAAACCCTAACCCTGCTGTCAAAAGACGCTAAACATTCAGTCCTCGGCCTTGGCTTGGGCTGTGTCCCTAACATACACACAAATGCATGCACGCCCACTCCTTACTTCTCTCTCCACTTCCCCAAGCCCTAACCCTGCTGTCAAAAGACACAAAACACTTCAGCCCTCTGCCTTGGCTTCGGCTGTGTCACAATACACTGACAGGCAAGAACACCAAGGCTTTGGCCGTGTCACAACACACTGACACCAGCAAGTGTACGTACACTGTTGAACCAGGACCGACAACCAAACCACAAATCACAGACTATGAAAGCACTGCAAGTGTACGTACACTGTTGAACCAGGACTGACAACCACACCACAAATCACAGACTATGAAAGCACTGCAAGTGTACGTACACTGTTGAACCAGGACCGACAACCAAACCACAAATCACAGACTATGAAAGCACTGCAAGTGTACGTACACTGCTGAACCAGGACCGACAACCAAACCACAAATCACAGACTATGAAAGCACTGCAAGTGTACGTACACTGCTGAACCAGGACCGACAACCAAACCACAAATCACAGACTATGAAAGCACTGCAAGTGTACGTACACTGCTGAACCAGGACCGACAACCACACCACAAACTACAGACTATGAAAGGAGCAGTGCAAGTGCACGTACACTGTTGAACCAGGACTGTTTGCGGATCTTCTCCATGGCCACGGGGTTGTCCAGGTCCCTCATGATGCGTAGAAAGGCCAGCTCGTTGAAAAGCACCTCGGACATGTCCAGCAGGACGTCCTCCCCAACCTCGCGCACCCTGCAACACCCCACAACAGCCACCTTGTTCATATCCAACAGCTGCATGTCAAGCAAAACCTCTGTCACCTGCAAATTGGCTCAGCAATAACCTCCCCCCCCCCCCACCCTCCCCACCCCCAATACTACTTTACTGTCCTTAAAAGGAAATTTGCTTTGAAACATACCATCAACGTAACATGTAAATGATTAAAACTCAAACTTAATGTACACTCATGGTTCATAGATACATACATAAAGAAAAAAGTATTTAAACAAATTACAATTCTAGCCAAAAAGAAGTTAATACACATAACAAACGCACGTGCACACACACACACACACATGAAAGAGAGAGAAAGTGCATGACATTCCTGCTTACATGCACACACGTGTGTGGATACACACACACACATGCACAGGTGTGACTGGCCACTTTTCTGTGACTTGATGCACAAATGCACAACAACAGCAACACACTCTCATGACAACACATGTACATGTATACACAATGTGACAGCATGAAAGACCTGCGACAAGCAGTCGATCTAGCTTTGATAAATCCATCTTTCTATGGAAACCAGTCAGTAAACCAGTCAGTTCAGTCCAAATCACAACTCCTGCGCATCACAAGCACTTCTTCAAAAACAGTTAGGCCATACTCTCTCTCCTTCACTCCAGGAAATATTTTAACAGACCCTCGTCCGACAAGCACAAAAGGTCTGCTCTGATGCTACACACGTCCTTTTACTCATAAGTACCAACTGCTTCCCTCAGGTAAAATGTTACAGAATCCCAAAGTGTGAACTCAATCACTACAAGCACTCTTTCATTCCACTCTCGATCAAAGAACTAAACCTGCACATGCAGAGTCAGTGTTCTACCCCGGGAGCGCACAGCTAGCTCGACTGCATGTCACAGGTCTTTCATGCTGTGTCACATGCACAACTACAATGAAACCAAACCAGACCCCCATTTCCTGCCCTCAAACTTGGTGAGGGAGCCGTGCTGTCATTGTTGTTGTTTCATGGTTGTAAACTTTTCAGGCACAAACTTTCGTTTAGTGCCCTTGTTGGAAAATTAGAATGTATCGTTTATGACACTCTTGCATCCTCACAATTTTTTCAGGACGGGTGTGTGTGTGTGTGTGTGTGTGTGTGTGTGTGCCTGTATATGTATGAGCCTATCTCTCTCTCTCATATTATTTCTTCTACAACTGCTAGGGGTAAATATTTCCTCTGGTCTTATCATTGAAATGTATAATGTGATTGTGTGAATGGATGGTGACGTTTTCTATGTATAAACTGGATTGAAAAAAAAGAGGTTAAATTAAAATTTTAAAAAATTAAGTCGTGCAGGATGGTGGCCAGCTGCCCATAAAACAACAACAATAACAAAACAAAACCAGGCCCCCACCTCCTGCCCTCAAACTTGGTGAGGGCGTCGTGCAGGATGGAGGCCAGCTGCCCGTAGAACAACGACAACAACAACAAAACAAAACCAGGCCCCCACCTCCTGCCCTCAAACTTGGTGAGGACATCATGCAGGATGGAGGCCAGCTGCCCGTAGAACAACGACAACAACAAAACAAAACCAGGCCCCACCTCCTGCCCTCAAACTTGGTCAGGGAGTCATGCAGGATGGAGGCCAGCTGCCCGTAGAAGAAGCGGGCAAACTCGTGGGTGTGTCCCGGCTGGCGCACCAGCGACAGCACCAGGCGCTGGATGTAGGAGAGGAGCTGCGGGGAGAAGACATCATTGATGTGCTCCTTGATGACCGGGATCACCTGCCCCATCACACCCTTGATTTGCTCGTCCAGCTCCTGCGCGTCGATGCGCGGGTACTGCAAGGACACAGCCAGACCCAAGTCAGGTGGGAGATGAAGGGCCACGGGGGGGTGGGGGGTTAGAAAACACAGGTAATTGTTAGAGGATTGACCAGTTCTTAATATTCAATGCCTACTAAGCTGCAAAGCATCATTTCTGGTGAAATGGTGGGAAGAATTGGAAGGGGGGGTTGGGGCTGGGGGGTGAAATGGCGTGGAAGGAACGGGGGGATGGGGTGGGGGGTTAAAATGTCTGGGATGAAATGTTTAATGATGGGGAAAAATGGGAGGGATGAAATGGTGGGAAAGCAATGGGGGCTGGGGGGTGGGGGGTGAAATGGTTGGGGTGAAACAATGACGGGGAAGAATGGAGGGTGAAATGGTGGGGAGGAAGGAGGAAGGGTGGGAACAGGGGGTGGGGGGAAAAGAGGTGGAGGGGGTCTGAACAGGACATTTAAACATTTACTTGTAATGTTGGTTCCTTTGAAACTTATAACAATAATATTAATACAGTAAACTACAACTGTATTGCCAAGACAGTGTCAATAAAACTGCACTAGGAATGTTTGGTGGTTCCAAGTACACTCATCTGAAGTATGTTTAGTGTCAACAAAACACTGAATCACTGGATCAGCTTATTTTTGTGCTGCGAGAAACATATGGCAGAACACAGCATAGTACATTTTTACGGTTTAATTACTATGTGTCTGTGTGTAGAACATGCTCACAATTCTGCAATGGGAAAAACTGTGACTTGAGACATGTATTCTCAACAATTAAAACAGCCTCTACTGTGGTCTAAAAAACAAAACAAAAAATATCTTCCCGTCGCTAACCACACGGCAGAGAATGCACGAGTGACAACATACCGGCATGTCGGAGATGGAGCTCTCGCTGCCCTGGTCCCCCAGCCCCACGTCGCCACTCATGTCATGCTGTGTCTCCATGGCAACAGTGGAGCGTGCTCGCTCGGCCCTCTCCTGCTCGGCTTGCTGCATCTCTCTCCTCATCTTGGCCAATGCCTGCAATACCCCAAAACACAGTCACTCACTTCTTGAAGTTTAACCCCTTCACTGCCCCGGCCTGTTAAATTTCCAGGCTGAAAAGTGCAAACAGCATATTTGATGGTCCTATAACAAATCTACTTTCAATACTGGACATTTTGAAAGAAAGTATGTATTTTGTTAAATCTACTTTCGATACAGCGTATTTTGAAAGAAATCTTTTCATGTGCTCATGCGATTTCAAACTTGCCACTTTTACTGATCGTTTTCAGAGTGACAGTGCGGCAAGCGCAGAAGTGAAAGGGTTAACATCCCATTAACAACATTGGGTCACCTCAGGATACATCACACAGTCAAAATTCTTTCCAGCCATTCAAACTACAGGTCACTATGTCACAAGTTTGTCTAATTCACTGTTATATCAGCAATCCTGTTAATGAGACCACACATTTCTGGATGTCCTGGTGAATGGACCTTCACCAAATAGGTGCATGTGTGTGTGTGTGTGTGTGTGTGTGTGTGTGTATGTGTGTGTGTGTGTGTGTGTGTGTGTGTGAAATGCATGCATGGTGTGTGTGTGGTGTGTGTGGGTGTGTGGTGTTGTGTGTGTGTGTGTGTGTATGTGTTGTGGTGTGGGTGTGTGGGTGTGCATTGGTGTGTGTGTGTGTGTGTGTGCGTGCGTGCGTGTGTGCGCGCACGTGCATGCCATGGTGTGTGTGTGGTGTGGTGTGGTGTGGGTGGTGTGTGTGTGTGTGTGTGTGTGTGTGCCATGGTGTGTGTGTGTGCTGTAAGTGAATGTGTATTTTGTTAAATGTTATTTTATGCTGTAGCATGTTGTCAGTATTCTTGCTTGTGTGCGTGCCTTGGGCTGTTGAACTATTTTGATATGTAGAGTGCTTACAAATGTCCATGATTATTATTATTGGCAAGGGAGGGTGGGGGGTGTATAACTGGGCACTCACCCAGAGAAAAAAACACCAACAGCCGGCTAAAACACATATCAGAGGCAAAAACTGACCACTCCTTCTGGAGACTGAACCTTCCCCCTCCAACATGGTGACATGACTGCTTGGTCAGAAGGAGCGAACTCTAACCAGGTGATCCTCTGACTGCCGCCATCACACAAACAAATAAGACTTCTCCTCCAAGTCTTACAGTCAGCTTTGCCCCAACACCCCAACGCCCCTGACCTTGTCGAGGTGAATGACGGTGTCCCCCAGGGAGTCGCGGGAGAAGGGCGACTCTCCGTTGTCGTTGGTTGGGGTGGACATGGAGCTGGTGGTGACGGCCATCTCGGCGTAGTCAAACTTGTCGTTCTTCAGCGAGTTGCCCTGCGCTGCGCTCCAACTTCTCTGCTTCTTGCGCTCCAGTGCTGAGGCGTGCTGCCTCACCCTGGCCTGCGGACAGATCGGGGTTTTCACACACATAGACACCAAACACTGAGGCGTGCTGCCTCACCCTGGCCTGCGGACAGATCGGGGTTTTCACACACAAGACACCAAACACTGAGGCGTGCTGCCTCACCCTGGCCTGCGGACAGATCGGGGTTTTCACACACACAGACACCAAACACTGAGGCGTGCTGCCTCACCCTGGCCTGCGGACAGATCGGGGTTTTCACACACAAGACACCAAACACTGAGGCGTGCTGCCTCACCCTGGCCTGTGGACAGATTGGGGTTTTCACACACACAGACACCAAACACTGAGGCGTGCTGCCTCACCCTGGCCTGCGGACAGATCTGGGTTTTCACACACAGACACCCCCCAACACTTCTACCCCCTCTCACTTTCACACAGCCTCCCCCTCCCTCCCACACACAGGCCACCTCACTTTCACGCAGCCCCCCACCGACCCACCCCCACACACCACCTCACTTTCACGCAACCCCCCACCGACCCACTCCCACACACCACCTCGCTTTCACGCAGCCCCCCACCGACCCACCCCCACACACCACCTCATTTTCACACAGCCCGATCCCACACACACACATGCCCCCTCTTTTTCACACAGCCCCTCCACTCAACACTTCCACCCCCAAAACACACATGCCACCTCCCTATCACCCAACCCACCCACCCTACACTTCTACCCCCAAACACACACACACCACTATCACAACCACACAGCTTGAAGTCATACACTAAACAGAAAAAGCACAAACACACACATGCACACACGCACGCACGCATGCACACACACACTGAGAACAGCACATTTTAAAGCTAGATGCTCAAGACTGCAACCCAACCTACAGCAACAACTGAACATTCTGACGGCACTCATCCGAGGCAGTTTGTGCTGACCTTAATGTCCTCATCGTCGGAGGTCAGCATGCCCTCACTGGGGGTCAGTTCAGCAGCAACGTTGTCCTGGTCAGTCCTGGAGGGTGGCCACAGTTGCTGGGGACATGGGGAATGGACACATCAAAACCATCACGAGGCCACTTCAGCATCCCCACATCACTTACGCCTTACAATGAAGACTCGGTGAAATTCCATGCAAACCTCCACAAGGGAATGGATGTGAAAGCCATCACAACGCCACTTCAATATCCCTACATCACTTACAATCAAAACTCCACGCAAACATCCACGAGGACATGAACAGGGCAAAAACAACCACCACAACACCACTTCAATATCCCTACATCACTTACATCTTACAATGAAGACACAGCGAACTTCCATACTAACCTCCACGTGGACACGAACACGTCAAAATCATCACAATGCCTGGTGTTTTTTGGGGAGTTTTTCAGTACATTATTTTCCCTTTTGGGTTGCCTTACCTGGCTAAGGCACAGCAGCTGCAGAAGCAGCGCTACCCATTACTACCAGTGTGTGTAGTATTTTTGTGTGTCTAAACAATGGTACAGCTGCCAGTGTTGGGAGATTTTTCGGAAGTGTGGCCGATGATATGCATGCAATTGCACACAGGGGCTGTACAGACACCTTAAGAGAGTCTGCACTGGTGGTTGACTCCGCAAGAAAAATCCCTGGCCGCATCTAGGACTCAGACCAGTGTCAATGCTGTGCCTGGCTTTTCAGTCGGATGTTCGATCCACTGAACTATCCCCACTCCCCAAAGATTTCGCTGCCTATATTACTTGCATCTTAGAATAAACATATATAGTGAAACTCATGGAGACTAACCTCAACAAGGACAAAATGATGCTTCAGACAAACTGAATCAGATCTGCTCTGAATTATGTCTGACAGAGTACATGAGACCGCCCCCCCCCCCCCCCCAACTCATTCATTTATTGGCAATATTTTGAAGCCTGGGATCCAACAACTGAACACTCCAATCCTTGCCCTACTCAGACACTGGCTAGCTCACTGGTCTTGCTCCTGTCCTCTGTAGGTTGCCCCGATATAAGCGGGCCAGGTGACTGGGCCTAAAACACCTAGTTACTTACTTACTTAGACTGGGCATAAAAAACCTACTTACTTACTTAGACTGGGCATAAAACACCTAGTTACTTACTTACTTAGACTGGGCATAAAACACCTAGTTACTTAGACTGGGCATAAAACACCTAGTTACTTAGACTGGGCATAAAACACCTAGTTACGTACTTAGACTGGGCATAAAACACCTAGTTACTTACTTACTTAGACTGGGCATAAAACACCTAGTTACTTACTTAGACTAGGCATAAAACACCTAGTTACTTACTTACTTAGACTGGGCATAAAACACCTAGTTACTTACTTCCTCCCCTGTAGCTGACTGAGGGGAGCGTTCACTGCTAGCTAGCTTCACATTGGGGAGTGGGGTAGCTCAGTGGTTAGAGCGACAGACTTGTGATCAAAAGGTCCTGGGTTTGAGCCCCTGCAGGAGAGACAGGAGAAGTTTCTTCTCCAGAGTCGACTTTCTGTGTGGACTCTTATTTCTGTATCCGTCCCACCCCCTGTTATTGCAGCAGCACTTAAACAATCCTGGTCATTCTGCCAAAAGTGCAGGTGCAGGGCTACAGCTGAACACACCCGCACCCTATAACCTATGAGGCTTTGAATGAAGTGACATTGTAAACTGGTGCATGGCTGAATGGTGTACACAGAACTTGTGCCAAGACGGCAGCAGTTTCACGTGTCACCAGCCATGCAACAACCAAATAGCGCTGTCAGTACACCACCACTACGCTCTATAAAAGGCAACAGTCACTCATTCAGAATCACATGACATGAATGCAACGAGTCAGCTCAAGCGCAGAGAATAGCACTACACGGAAGCGACCAATAATAATCAGGTGTGTTTCGTGCCTGAATGCAGTTCTAACCATCCCCTTTTTGCTAACACAGGGACGCTGGCCAAAACCTCACCTTCATGAGAGCAGCCTCACGACCACCAGCAGGGTCGGCAGCCACCAAGGTGCTCTGCGCGATTTCCTGAAGGGCGAAGATGGCACGCTGGCGCATGAGGTCGGAGGTCATGCCTTGCAGCTCGCTGAAGAGCTGCAGCAGGTACTGGGGCCGACTCTCGTTCTGCGAGATGAGCGTGGCCACCTCCGTGTAGATGGTCTCCCGCAGCTCCTCAAACAGGTTCAGTTCGCCCAGCTCTCCGGACCTGGCGGAGGAAAGAGGCAGGGCAGTGAGTAACAGATTCTGGCACCACCTCTGTGTCCACCGTCTAGCTCTCAGCTCTGCAGTCCAGTGAGGCTGATTCCATTCACCTGGACCCTGCAATCACTGAACATCACTGTGCACTCCACTGGTCAGCACCACAGCTCCACACTGGTCAGTGCACTCCACAGATCAGCACAGCTCCACGCTGTGGTCAGTGCACTCCACAGATCAGCACAGCTCCACACTGTGGTCAGTGCACTCCACAGATCAGCACAGCTCCACACTGGGGTCAGACCATAAGCTTGCAGGAAGGTAAATACATGAGGCAGGGTTTAGTGCTAAACCTGAAAACTGAACACTCCCATCGTACCAACAAACCAGAAAGCAAGAAAGTAAAAAGACATTGTGCTGAACTCCAAGAAAAACAGCTGTTAGCTGTGTGGCGGCTCCACTTGATAATAATAATAATAATAATAACGTACATTTATCATGCGCTCATCAACGTCCTGAGCGCTCACATGATACATATTAACCTAAACTTGGCGCAGCTGACACGCACATCACTCAGAACTTCAGACCCACTTACTCGGCCTGGGCTCGCTGACCGCCGACTGCCCCCTCCGGCTGGCTGGACGTGAGACTGGACATGCTGGCTGCGTCGTCAAAGGCAGTGCCACTGATGCCGGCACTCAGACCCGGTCGGTAGTTGGTGTCTCTCTCCAACTCTGTCACAAACAACACACAGACTGTTACAGCCTGCCACCTGCCATGCACGTTGCAATGTCCCTAATATGCGTGCTGCGCACATTATTCAGTCACTGCACAATCATGCTGCACATGCATGTGTACATGCGTATACAAGCCCATCCCCCAACGCACATACACTCATACACACACATATGCACACACACACACACACACACACATGCTCACCCACACACCGCACCACACACACCCACACCACACACATACATGCTCACCCACACACCACACCACACACACCCACACCACACACACATGCTCACACACACACCACACCACACACACATGCTCACCAGACCTGTTTACCCCCTAAATGCACAAGTGTAGTTCGGGCAGCCTAAATGTGTAGTCAGGAGGTACAATGTGTAGTCATAGTGCATCAGTTGAAACTGGACTGATTTATCATTCACACATTCAGATTCTCATTCTCACTCAACGAGTCAAAATAACACACCAGAAACTTTGTCTATACAAACTTAATAAAACAACAAATACAATTATTTTGCTGTAGTGTAACACTGTAAGTGTAGTATGTTCTTTCTATCTCAGTTACAAATTTAGACAAGATAATCAGTTTGTCCAACACACACACACCAAGCACACACTTTCTCTCATCCTTTCTATGAGCTTGACTGAATTGATATAATTTTCAGAATCAGAAGACCACAGTGCCTGAAAATATAAACGTAAGGCGACAGCATGGCACTGCTACCAAGGTCTCGGCCACACACAAGTGGTGTAGATCCGTTCAGGTCTCTTGCTGGGCCGTGCACATGTGAATGTGGGAAAATTGTAAAGCCAACATCTTGACTCAGAATGAGAGTGCAGTTGTACAGATCAGTCCGCCAGTCTGCCAGTCAACCCCGGCCGCAAGCACCCTACTCAACAGCCTAGTACAAAAAAATCTGACCTCACAACAGTGTGAGCAACAAATTTTCTCATTGGCTGATACCCAACAAAGTAGCCAATCACAACGCACGTTCTTTGTAATGGTGATAAAAATTTGCTCAAGTGAAATAACTCTACGGACTAGTGCTATCGATGTTTACAAGTGCGGAAAAACTATATCAGTTTGTTGCATTAAAATGAGAGAGGGGGAGAAGGGCGGGGAAATGGAGAAAGCGACAGACTTGAAGCTGGAAAAAAAAAACTTGTAGGACTTGCTCTCAACAGGTTGCTTACAGTCAAATCGACCACCATGCTTGCATGATAAAAGTCCGATTTGCAGGTGGTGCAAAGAGCAAGTTCGCTGCCTTTCCTTGAAGGAACCAAACACGGATAAGCTTAGTGGTCAGCTGGGAGAAACTTCTGGGATGGAACTTTCTTCCTTTTAATCACAGCAGCAGAGCCTTTGGAGGCTAACACTGAGTCTTCTTCTGAAGAAGTTTCATACGCTCGCTTCTTCGACTCAGACATTTTCTCCCAACTGAAGGGAGTTTCGGATGTGTTCAGAACCTATGTTTGCGCCAAAACCAGCGCTACTATTGCAAGACTTGATGCGCACGTATCATAAGCGGGCGCACGTACCTTTTGAACACGGTGGCCGTGTCAAAAATAGGATCGCATCAAAAAAGAGGACCGAATTACGCTCGTCGCTATCGCGTAGCCGAAATGAAGTCATTTGTGTAGTTTGTGTAATGCAAGCGTAGATGCGTAGTTTGGGCTTCAAATGTGTAGATTTCTACGCCAAATACGTAGGCTAAACAGGTCTGGCTCACCCACACACCGCACCACACCTACCCACACCACACACACATGCTCACCCACACACTGCACCACACCGACCCACACCACACACCCAACAACACCACACTACACACACACACACACACACACACCAAGCACTAAACCCACACACCAAGAACTAAACCCATCCTCCAAGACGCAGCCCACTCACCAGCAGGTTTCGGGGGACACTTATCGCTTGAACGTCTGCGGGAATTTTTCCTGCAAACACAATTTGTACCTCTGAAATACGTGGGACCGATGACAGTAAAAAAGCAGACAGATTATGTGGGCAACGATTCGCTCGATCGGAAACACCACCGTCACATCTACAGCCAGTCTCCGTTTACAGTCAGCTTCAGTCAGCCACGGCTGCCGCACGTGTCTACAGACTGACATCAGCACACAGTCAAATCAGTCACTCAACGCTCTCACGGTCAACAGCTCCATGCAACTCACAGAGCTCATCTTGAGGTGACCCTACGTGCATGATGGGGCATTAAAATCCAAGAGCTAACAGTCACAGAGCCACAGACAGCTACATTCTTGAAGACTACACAAAACAGCACAGGACATCCATGTGCCTTAAAGTCAGACAGGAGACAGGACAAAACAGTATCAAACTCCCTGTGATCCTCTGTATCACACCGCAATAGGACTGAATGCCTTTCACACTAACATGTTGGGAGTTCAGACCACCATCTGAAGCACGTAGCACCAGACGGGTCCGACAATGAGAAACAATTATTACTAGGGAGCCACTCACTTTCTACACAGGTCCGACAATGAGAAACGTAATTATTACTAGGGAGCCACTCACTTTCTGCGTGCCTTGAGAAAGCATCTAACACTACACAGGTCCGACAATGAGAAACACAATTATTACTAAGGAGCCACTCACTTTCTGCGTGCCTTGAGAAAGCATCTAACACTACACAGGTCCGACAATGAGAAACATAATTATTACTAGGGAGCCACTCACTTTCTGCGTGCCTTGAGAAAGCATCTAACACTACACAGGTCCGACAATGAGAAACGTAATTATTACTGGGGAGCCACTCACTTTCTGCGAGCCTTGAGAAAGCATCTCGCATTACGCAGGTCTGACAATGAGAAACATATCACTGAGGAGCCACTCACTTTCTGCGTGCCTTGAGGAAGGTCTGCAGGTTGACCCTGGGCACCGTGTCCGAGGGGCGAGAGTGATGGCCCTTGCTCCCTGCCTCCTCCCAGAGTCGCATGGGTCGCGGGAAGCTGCTGCCAGCGCCACCCTCGCTCTGCCTCATCTGACCGCACTCTGCATCTGATTGGACACAGCCACACGCAGGTCAGCGCAGCAACAAACTGGTCTTCAGTCAACAGGACTCTTCGTTTACTTCTTTTTAACCATACAGGACTCAGTGGCCGGTGAATGTCTTGACTGGGCATAAAACAGCAAGTTACATGGTAACCTTGACCTAAACTGTATCATCTCTGACGGTCTCTGTGTGAACTACATGGTGAATGCACTCACTTTTACCCCACTTCCCAACCCTCTGTGTGACCTACATGGTGACTGCACTCACTGGTTGTTCCCAACTTCCTGACCCTGTGTGACCTATGTGGCGACTGCACTCACTGGTACCCCACTTCCCAACCCTCTGTGTGACCTACATGGTGACTGCACTCACTGGTTGTTCCCAACATCCTGACCCTGCATGACCTACATGGCGACCGCACTCACTTGTTCTTCCAAACTTCCCGACCCTCTGTGTGACCTTCATGGTGACTGCCCTTTCTTATCCCCCACTTTCTGTGTGTCTGTGTGACCTACAAAGTGACTGCACTGATCTTTTCAAAGATCAGACTTCCAGCCCCCAGCCTGAACACTGTTCACCGAGAACAGCAGCACTCCCAACAAGCCAGGGAGCAGCCCGCAAATCCTGCTCACCTTCGCTGAGTCCATCCACAGCGGAGGTCTGCACAGCCTGCGACAAGGGGAACCGCTGGGGGTCAGAGGTGAAAGGGTTGGAGGTGAAGTTGGGGTTGACGGTGAAGGTGGTCTGCCGCGAGGACTGCACGTTGACGCTGGTGGCGATGTTGTTGGGCACGTGGGCGGCCAGGGTGGAGGACAGCGGGGACAGGTAGGGCTGCGGCATCAGCACGCCCGGCTGCACCGGCTGGGTGCTGGGAGCGCCCCCGGACCCTGGAAGGATGGCGGCGGGCGACGCCTGCTGCAGGCTGGACATCTGCCCTGTCAGCTGCTGGAGTTGGCGCTGCAGCGCGGCCATGTCAAACTGCTGCATCATCAGCTGCTGGTTGCACTGGCTGACCGCCAGCATCAGCTGCTGCTGCTGCATCTCCCGCATCAGCTGGGACTGCATGTCCAGCTGGGTGGGTGTGGAGATGTCTGCGACACAAACATGGCTGGTTTACCCACGAGTAACACGGCTTTTGGAAAACCTTTGAAACACACAAATATTAACCGAAAAATAATAATTTAAATGCACATCCACACATGCACACACACTCACATACATACCCACCCACCCACACACAAGGCCAACAGAGGTGAGCACCTCACACATATTATGCCAACAGAAGTGAGCACAACACACACAGCCAAGAGAGGTGAGCGCAACACTGACCTGAGGGTTGCAGAGTGGCCAGCTGTGCCTGCATCAGGCCCTGGGGCTGACCGCCTGACGAGGAGGCTGGGGAGGCCATCAGGTTCTGACAGAGGGACGTCATCTTCTCCAGCTGCTGCCGGAACTGCCTCAGGGTCGGGTCCTCCGCCACCCCGTCCCCAGACCCCAGCTGGCCCTGCCCAGCACAAAGCCTTCGTCACAGCCTGGACACAGGTTTAATCCCCACCATCGCCATCCCCACCTCCCCATCTCTCCGCCACCCCGTCCCCAGACCCCAGCTGGCCCTGCCCAGCACAAAGCCTTCGTCACAGCCTGGACACAGGTTTAATCCCCACCACCACCATCCCCATCTCTCCGCTCATCCCCAGACCCCAGCTGGCCCTGCCCAGCACAAAGCCTTCGTCACAGCCTGGACACAGGTTTAATCCCCACCACCACCATCCCCACCTCCCCATCCCTCCGCTCATCCCCAGACCCCAGCTGGCCCAGCCTGGACGCAGGTTTAATCCCCACCACCACCATCCCCGCCTCTCCATCTCTCCGCTCATCCCCAGACCCCAGCTGGCTCTGCAGAGCACAAAGCATTCACTGGTTGACCCACAAAGGGTTCGTCACAGCCTGGACACAGGTTTAGTCTCCACCATCACCACCCCCTCCTCCCCATCTCTCTGCCACCCCCCTTCCTCAGTGAGTGTGTGTGTGTGTGTGTGTGTGTGTGTGTGTGTGCACTGGGTGGGGGGGGCCCGATGTTTGATGACAAATTTGTGTGCGTTACTACTGTTACTACTGTGTGTTTTGTTGTCGGTTGTTTTTAGCTCGAGTGTGAAATGTACATGCCTAGGGCTCATTTGGGAAAGGGTGCGACAAGACCCCACTATTATGATTATTATCATAACAGGCTCTAAGACCCCGCTGTTACTAACATTATCACCACGACAACAGCATGAGGAACCCACCTGTCTGTGGGCCAGTCTCTCCTCCCGGCTGACCCGCCCCCACGGCTGACTCTGCGGACGTTTGCTGCTTTTCTTGCTGCTGCCTGAAAACCAAGCGAGGCATGTATACCCACATTACAGATATCTCTTGTTTGTTTTTGGACTGATCAGCATGCAAAGTGATATTATGTTACCTCCTGCAAAATGAACTGAGGCTTCAGCACAAGACTCACAGCAGGCAAGCAGTAGAATCTACCTGCCACCTAGGGAAAAGTACCTCTGTTGTTTTTAACCCCTTCACTGCCATGAGGTCACTTGAAAACGACCAGTAAAAGTGTGAAATTTGAAACCTTAGCCTTTTTGTCTCCTTTTTCGCTCTGGCATATCAAGGGACTTTCATCACAACACATAGTGTTGAAAATAGATGTTATAGGACCGGAAAATATACCGTTTGCCTCATGACAATAACAGAAAGTGTAAACAAGCCCCACCATTTACAATGATAAACAGAAAGTGTAAACAAGCCCCAACATTTACAATGATAAACAGAAAGTGTAAACAAGCCCCAACATTTACAATGTAAACCGAAAGTGTAAACAAGCCCCAACATTACACATAACACAGGTCAGTGAAACACCACAGTTACAATATGACTGAAAGTGAAACCTTAGCCCCAACTTTCTTGTGCCTTGTACACCCTAACTTGGACATGATACAGGGACTGTGTAACAAGCCCCATCAGTGTTGACAATGATAGAGTGTAAGCCGTTGTACAATATAAAAAGTTCTGCCCACATTACAATGATAAACCGAAAGTGTAAACAAGCCCCAACATTTACAATGATAAACAGAAAGTGTAAACAAGCCCTAACATTTACAATGATAAACAGAAAGTGTAAACAAGCCCCAACATTTACAATGATAAACAGAAAGTGTAAACAAGCCCCAACGTTTACAAAATAACACAGGTCCCAGTGAAACTCACCAGCAGTTCTTATGGGCTGAGGGAAACCTCGACGTCCGCGACTGGTCTTTGGCCTTGCACCCTGACCTTGGACTTGACTTCTGGCCTGCTGGGTGACATCGTGGCATCGGGTGTTGCTGTTGATGGTGTAGGTGCCGTTGTCAGTCTCATTCTCCTCCTCTTCCTCCTCCACCTGAACGATGCCGTCGCTGGGGTAACCTATGATGAACACAAACACATCTGACCCTGAGAAGTTAGATTCACATCTCTCTGCGAACATACTACAGTTATGCCATTTTATAACAAACAGCTCTGAGATGAAATCTGCTTCACTCATTCTGTATATGTGTGTGTGTGTTTGCATGCCTGCGTGAGGGTGTGCCTGCAATAGTTCACACTGCCAGAATGAGATTGTTACATGACCAAATTCAAATTTATAGCTTTGATGCATGGCTATTTGCATGCCCGCATGAGGGTGTGCCTGCAAGAGTTCACACTGCCAGAATGACATTGTTACATCACCAAATTCAAATTTATAGCTCTGATGCATGGCTAATTGTATCATTGCGCCTATTTCTTAATGCTCCATACTGAATGGAACATCATCAAGACAAATTCCTGTGCATACTTTAACGTCAGTGGCAAATATTCTTGCAATCTTTGGACGAGGTGCAAACGCACTCACAACAGACATAAGACTGTGAGCATCTAGGTACGAGTGCACTCCTAATGAGCACTTTGGTGCAAATAAGACTGTTTCCTACACCACCCTACTGAGGTCAGTACCAGGCTGGCATGATCTGGCTAATTCGTAGGCAACCTTTTTTTTTCTCCCTTTCTGTTTGAGGAATTTCTATCTTCCTCACGTTTCATCCCTCTCATAAGCCTATTATAACGCATCTCCACACTGGTCACCATTATCTTCGTTCATGTCCTCAACTATGATCCACTTTCAATCATGGTCTTCTGACGACACGCTGCATGATCAGCTGCTATGGGAAATGACAGGCTGTGACGTCACCGTCAAGTCTCTGTTTGCTTAATGCTGGTTTCAAACTTGCTCCATTCTCATCTGATTCTGATCTGACAAAAGACATTGATTGCCAAGGAAAATCAGTTCTCATATAAATCAATAAGCACTCTTGGTAAGCCAAGCCTACCACAAATATGTAACGTATTTGCTCGAATATAACCATGACTATACGTCAAACGCAATAAAAAATATTGCATACTTTTCTTCAAATCATTGGTGTCATTATCTCACGAATGATGACGCAACAGCTTTCACTCTTTTCTGCTAGCTCCAAGAGAGTAATGCTGCTACCCAGTTGCAGTTTCTTCATAGCTGGCATCTGCCGCTGAACGACAGTTACCCACAATTGCCTTTCCTCCAATCAGTGCGCAAACATGTGGCACAGCACGCTACAAGGCATCCGTTTGGTGACGTGCTAGATCATGCAGTCATGCGAATGCACGCTCAAAAGTGGATCATAACCATTACAGTTAACTGATTGGAGAGTCAAGTTTGGAGGGAAGTTTTCTGCACAATGGGTGAGACCACAGCACTGGCCAGTGGTGACCAGCTCACTGCTTCGTTTTATCAACAGTCTGCTGGAATTGCTGGGAGGGGATGCTGGGGGGGGGCAACTGCACGACGGCAGCATTGCTGATGACACTGCAGCTGCTGTGTGAACACGGACAACTGTCCCTACAGCCACAACGCCCCTCACCATCATCATCATCCTCAGGCCTGTTGCCGCCGTCCTGCCCGTCCTCGTCCTCTGTGATGTTCTCCAGGTTGTCCACCGTGGATCCCCCCCACGTTGCCATGGTGGCATCGGCACTGGCGCTTGCTCTGGAGGACACATGAGAGCGCAATGCTGAGAGCATGATGCCGAGGCTGTGAGAGTGAAGCTGAGAGTAATATGCCGAGTACTTCGTTTACCCCATTTTTTGTGTGCCAGTGTCCAACTGGTACCACAACTCAGATTACTGGAGAGGGATAGCCTGCATCTGACGCTACACTGTCACCATCAGAATGATTCTGTCTTAAGATGGACAGCGACTGAGCCGTTTCACAATTTCATTCACCGACCTTCCCCCAGCATTGGGTACTGAGACCTGTCTTCCAAGGAAAGGCAGGATGACCATGGGAGGGATCCTTTCAATACATTATGCACGTCACTTAGAACTCCCTTCCTCTTTTCATTCCCTTCCTCTCTTCAATATTTTCTTTTAAGTCAAAACTGAAAAACCCACCTCTTTGTTGTTCTTTTTTTTCTTTTCCACCAAGCCATCACTAGTAACGTGTGTGCGTGTGTGTGTGTGTGTGTGTGTGTGTGTCTGTGTGTGTAGGCCATTGTTTCTTGCAAGACAGAGCATCATAAATAATTTATTATTATAAGCCTTGCATAACTGTTGTGTAATTCTTTGTGGTTGAAGTACCACATTCAAAATCATCTGTGACTATGAAAGGACAACAAAAAAAAAGAGAATGTCCCAACGTCAAGCCTTTAAATCAAAACTAGTGGAAGGAGGGAAAGCGGTTTCTAAACTCCACAGTTTACACACACCACGACGATGGGATGTAGCCCCCAATCTCACCCAAAAGCATCAGTGCCGGTGGTGTAGGAGACGTTGTCGCTCTGGTTGTCCTGGTTGCGGATGTACTGGCGCCGGTTCTGGTCTTTCTTCATGATGGCCTCCAGCTCCTTCTTCTTGGACCGCAGCTCCTCTCGCTCGATCCGCTGGTCGCGCATCTTGCTGTACAGCTCGTCGTTGGAGGCAACTGAAACACCAGTGGCCACTCAAGTCCTTCCCTAGTCCCACAGGCATCCTGGTTACTACACACCACAGTGACAGTCAGACCGGCAGTAAGTGCAACAATCCTCTTTGCCACACCAGGGAACCTTAAAATCAAATGCTGCCCCTCGTCCACTGGTGAACAATTCAAAGGGTTCTTAGGACGTCGGGACACCTTGAAATTAAACTCTGCCCCTTGTCGACAGGTGAACAATTCACAGGGTTCTTAGTACGTCGGGACACCTTGAAATTAAACTCTGCCCCTTGTCGACAGGTGAACAATTCACAGGGTTCTTAGTACGTCAGGACACCTTGAAATTAAACTCTGCCCCTTGTCGACAGGTGAACAATTCACAGGGTTCTTAGTACGTCGGGACACCTTGAAATTAAACTCTGCCCCTTGTCGACAGGTGAACAATTCACAGGGTTCTTAGTACGTCGGGACACCTTGAAATTAAACTCTGCCCCTTGTCGACAGGTGAACAATTCACAAGACTCTTCTTAACAAAGTCAGGACACCTTAAATCAAACACTGCCCCACATCCACCAGTCAACAATGGACTGTTCCTTCATACCTGCCACACTGACACTGCCCACACACAAAGACCAGCTCATACTGACACTGCCCACACACACACTAAACACAAAGACCCAGCTCACACTGACACTGCCCACACAAACACAAACACTGCCCACACACAAAGACCCAGCTCCCACTGACACTGCCCACACTCACTAAACACAAAGATCATACACCCTCACTGCTCACACACACTAAACACAAACACCCAGCTCCCACTGACACTGCCCACACACACTGAACACAAAGAGTAAGACCCAGCTCACACCCACACTGCCCACACACGAAGACCCAGCTCACACCCTCACTGCCCACACAAACACAAACACCCAGCTCCCACTGACACTGCCCACACACACTGAACACAAAGACCCAGCTCACACCCACACTGCCCACACACAAAGACCCTGCTCACACTGCCCCCACTCAAACCCACACTGCCCACACACAAAGACCCTGCTCACACTGCCCCCACTCAAACCCACACTGCCCACACACAAAGACTCTGCTCACACTGCCCACACTCAAACCCAGCTCATACCGACACTGCCAACACTTGCCACACACAAAGACCCAGCTCACACCAACACTGCCCACACTGCTCACACACAAAGACCCAGCTCACACCAATACTACCCACACACACTAGAAAGACCCAGCTCACATGTGACGACGGACGTGCTGGGGGGCTGGCTGCCGTCTCCCTTCCTGAGGCTGCCTTCTGGCCGGCCCTCCGTCTCTGAGTCTCTCTCCGCCTGAGGGATTACAAAGCAACTCCTGGTCAACTCTTTGGTTCCAGCCAGCCTACCACTTAAACAGTCCCCACAACCAACAAAACACACAGCCAACAGGATGGATAACACGGACCATTACAGTTAAAAAAAACAAGCAGACAAAACAAACCGTAACACAGACCATTATATTAAAAAAGCAAAGAAACCCAGAAGACAGAATGGATAAGCTCCTCTGTCCAGGGATAGACAATATTAAGTGCGTGTGCACACACACACACACAAACAGATACGCATCAATGCACACACTACAAACACACACATAAACACAGATACTCATGAATGCACACACTACAAACAGACACACACACACACACTCACACAGATACTCATGAATGCACACACTACAAACACAAACACACACACACACACACACACACACGCACACACACACAAACACAAGATACTCCTGAATGCACACACTACATACACACAGAAAAGGCCCAGTGGTCCTACCTCCACAAATCTGTCCTGCAGGGTGTGCAGCTGCTGCTGCAGTGCCAGCAGTCTCTCTCTCTCCTCCCTCAGCCTGCTCAGCTCATCCATCTGCTGCTGCAGCCGCCCCTCCTCCCTCGCCACTCTGCCACCAACAGCAACCACATCACCATCACTGCCACCAACACGCACACACATCACTGTCACCCAAAACACATCACTGTCACCAACAACACATACATCAGCATCACTGTCATCAACACACACACACACATCACTGTCACTGACACCAACACACACGACCGTCACTGTCACCAACACACACACACGACTGTCATTAACACCCACACACAGGACTGTCACTCTGTCACCAACACCTGCACATGACTTTCATCAATGCACAGGCTGCCACTGTCACCAACACCCACACATGACTGTCACAAACACCCACTCATGACTGCCACTCTGTCACCAACACCCACACACATGACTGTCACTGTCACCAACACCCACACACATGACTACCACTCTGTCACCGGCACACCCACACACATGACCGGCACGTTCTCACTACAAAAAAATGAACACTGCCAGGGGTCCACTGACCGCCTAGGCTCCAATCAAAGAACATCACAGCATGGACTGGAAAATGCAGCAAAACTCTGATCACAAATGGGATGTATGCATACCTTGCTACTTTTGCCCAACCTTCATGTTTGGCTCTCAAACCCCACTCACCCCAGTGAATTAACAGCAACCAGCTAACACTTCTGCCTTTCTGACCAAGGTATTACCCCCCCCACCCCCCGCCCACACCCCAAAACAAAAACACACACAAGACAACAATACACAGTCCACTCACTGACCCACCTTTATGAATCAGTAGAGGACAGGTTGGACTTCTGACTTGCTGACCAAGGTACCCCCAACAATACAAACAAGGTTCATTCACCTTTATGAATCAGTAGAGAGGCCAGGTGGAACTTCTTCCTTGCTAACCAAGCTACTCCCCCACACCCCTCCTCACTCCCCCACAAACAATGCAGATGTGGTTCACTCACCTTTGTGAATCGGCAGGCGAGAGGCCAGGTAGGGCCTCTCCCTTGTTAACCAAGGTACCCCCCCCCCCCCAACAATGCAGACGTGGTTCACTCACCTTTGTGAATCGGCTGATGAGAGGCCAGGTGGGACCTCTTCCTCATTAACCAAAGTACCCCCCCCCTCCCCCCCAAACAATGCAGACATGGTTCACTCACCTTTGTGAATTGGCAGGTGAGAAGCCAGGTGGGACCTCTCCCTCGTTAACCAAGGTACCCCCCACCTCCCCACAAACAATGCAGACATGGTTCACTCACCTCTGTGAATCGGCAGGTGAGAGGCCAAGTCGGACCTCTCCCTCGTTAACCAAGGTACTCCCCTCCACACAAACAATGCAGACATGGTTCACTCACCTTTGTGAATCGGCAGGTGAGAGGCCTGGTGGGACCTCTCCCTCACTGACGGAGGCATTGCCCCCCTCCGGTGCCCCTTCCTCTGCGGCTGCCCCATCCTTCACTCTGGCCTGGGCACCCCTGGGTGGGTGCTGCCCCACGCTGCTGTTCTGCGAAATGTCCGGGAACTTCTCTCCCTCCGGCATGCACTCGATGGCGGCAATCAGCCCCTGGAGGTCACGCAGCTTGTCCTTGGCCTTCATCAGTTTTCTGCACAGGGTCGCGAGTTGGGGAGATGATGAAGGTGTTTCTCATCTATCTGGTTCTCTTTTTCTTTTCTTTTTTTACACAGCAGAACCAATAACATGCAGTATTCAACCTGTCTAGTACTTTGTTGCATCCAATGCAATGGATGACTCAAACCCTAGTCTCCAGAGGAGCATGTACCTGCCCCAGTGAAGATTACCTTTGGTCAAACTGCCCACAGAACTTGTCCCCCCTCCGCCATTATCTACTGCAGTAATCTGTCCTTTACCTGCCCATGTGTATTTCACACACACACACACACACACACTGAACACTCAAGTTTCAAATTAAATAACATTTGTATTTTCCTATCTCCATGAATCATTTGGCCTTGCAGTTTTAAATCGCCCATCCACAGATTGTCTGCAGACCATTACCATGAAGTTCCCAAACTCTGCAAGACCGTGACCAGAAATGCCATATTCCCCCAGCTTTCCAGGTCAGGAAAAAAAACATCAAACCATCATCAATTTTAAAAACTGTACAAACATTGCATAAAATCAAAAGCAATGCCAACATAAGGGTAAAAAGACCAGATGATAAACAACCTCCCTGTACGAACACTGCATGAAATAGAAACCAACAGTGACACAAAGGTGAAGAGACCAGACAATGAACAGCTGCATGAATTAAAAATCAACACTGACAATGGGTAAAAAGACCAGATGCTGAACAGATGCATGAAACAGAAATCAACACTGACACAAGGGTAAGAAGACCTGATGATGAACAGCTGCATGAAATAGAAACCAACACTGACACAAAGGTGAAGAGACCAGATAGCAAACCGCTGCATGAAGTAGCAACCAATGGTGACTCAAAGGTGAAGAGACCAGACAGCAAAGAGACCAGACAGCAATCAGTTGCATGAAAAACCAACGTGACCAAAGGTGAAGAGACCAGACAGCAACAGCTGCATGAAAGAAACCAACGGTGACTCAAAGGTGAAGAGACCAGACAGCAAACAGCTTTCATGAAACAAACCAACGGTGACTCAAAGGTGAAGAGACCAGACAGCAAACAGTTGCATGAAACAAACCAACGGTGACTCAAAGGTGAAGAGACCAGACAGCAAACAGCTGCAAGAAACAAACCAACGGTGACTCAAAGGTGAAGAGACCAGACAGCAAACAGCTGCAAGAAGCAGAAACCAACGGTGACTCAAAGCTGAAGAGACCAGACGGTGAACAGCCTCCCCACTCACCGCACTTTCTCCTGCACTTCCGGGTCCCGGTCCCAGGGCCCCAGCCCAGCCTCCCAGTCCTCCGAGGCCGAGGCGTTGTCTTCGTCCGACTGCTCCTCCGAGACGGCGGAGGCCAGCGCCCCCTGGATCTGCAGGAAGGCGCCCTCTGACTGCGTCCCTGCTGCGCTCAGCGAGGGCAGGCTGGTGCTGCGCGTCTCAGGGGGGAATCCGCTACGCAGGGCCTCCCCGGCTCTGTGCAGTGCCAACCTGTCGACAGCGACAATGTTGGCCAATGGTTCATTGCACAAAGAACGTGCAGATGTTATCGGTGTGGTGTGTGGAGAGTGTGTGTGCGTGTGTGTGGGGGGGGGGGGGGGGGACTGATGCAGGGCCTCCCCGGCTCTATGCAGTCCCAACCTGTCGACAGCGACAACGTTGGCCAATGGTTCATTGCACAAAGAACGTGCAGATGTTATTGGTGTGGGTGTGGAGAGAGAGGTGTGTGTGGTGTGTGTGTGTGTGTGTGTGTGTTGGGGGTAGGGAAGGGACTACGCAGGGCCTCCCCGGCTCTGTGCAGTCCCAACCTGTTGACAGCGACAACACTGGCCAATGGTTCATTGCACAAAGAATGTGCAGATGTTATCGGTGTGGCGTGTGGAGAGTGAGTGTGTGTGTGGGGGGGGTGGGGGGGGGTGTAGGGAAGGGGCTACACAGAGCCTCTCCTGCTCTGTGCAATCCCAACCTGTCAACAGCAACAATGCTGGCCAACAGTTCATAGCACACACAACATGCAGGTGTTACAGGACTGGTAAGTGGGGGGGCGGGGGTGGGGGGTGGGGGGGTGGGGGTGGGGGGGCTATGTAAAGCCTTCCCTGCTCAGTGCATGTCCAGTCTGTCAAGTGACATCACCTAACAGTTGACAACACACACAACATGCAGGTGTTATAGGAGTGGAGTGTGTGTGTGCGTGCGCGTGTGTGTGTGGGGGTGGGTGGTGTGTGGTGTATGTAAGCCTCCTGCTCGTGCATGTCCAGTCTGTAAGTGTGGCCTGTTATAACACAAACATGCAGGTGTTAAGGATGGGTGTGTGTGTGTGCGTGTGTGGTGGTGGTGTGTGTGTGTTAGTGTGTGTGGCTATGTAGAGCCTCCCCTGCTCTGTACATGTCCAGTCTGTTAACAGTCACAATGTTGGCCAATGGTTTATAATGCACAGAACATGGCATGTTGGTGTTTTACAGGTGTGTGTTGTGTGTGTGTGCGTGTGTGTTGTGTGTGTGTGTGTGTGTGTGTGTGTGTGCGTGTGTGTGTGTTAGTGTGTGTGGCTATGTAGAGCCTCCCCTGCTCTGTACATGTCCAGTCTGTTAACAGTCACAATGTTGGCCAATGGTTTATAATGCACAGAACATGCAGGTGTTACAGGACTGTGAGTGGTGTGTGTGTGTGTGTGTGTGTGTTGTGTGTGTGTGTGTGTGTGTGTGTTTGTGTCCGTTGTGTTTTGTGTGTGTTGTGTGTGTGTCGGTGTGTGTGTGTGTGTGTGTGTGTGTGTTGTGTGTGTGGTATGTAGAGCCTCTCCTGCTCTGTACATGTCCAGTCTGTTAACAGTCACAATGTTGGCCAATGGTTTATAATGCACAGAACATGCAGGTGTTACAGGACTGGAGTGTGTGTGTGTGTGTGTGTGTGTGTGTGTGTGTGTGTGTGTGTGTGTGGTGTGTGTGTGTGTGTATGTGTGTGTGTGTGCGTGTATGTGCGTGTGTGTGTGAGGGGGGAAGCCCTGTGTGATCACCAGTAAATCACTCTGACATGCACAATCTAACCCACCAGATACCTCCCACCGCACTCGACAAATGCAACAGTCCAAAGCCCCTGGACTTACGCATCTTGGTCGTTGGCATCGGACTGCCCCTCATCCCCATGGGCTTCCTGGGGTGGGGGCTGTGTCCGGATCTTCTGGTAGTACTGCACCAGTTCCTTCAGCTGGTTCAGCCGCTGTCTCACTTCCTGCAGCTTCCTGCAACACATGCAGCGCAGCACGGTACTCATCACACCTTTTCCTTCACCATAGTGCAGCACATGACACACCACACCTTTCCCTTTTATCACAGTGTAGCACATGACACACCACACCTTTCCCTTTTATCACAGTGGAGCACATTACACACCACACCTTTCCCTTTTATCACAGTGTAGCACATTACACATCAACTTGTATCACAGTGCAGCACATTACACACCCCACCTTTTATCACAGTGCAGCACATTACACCCCACAACTTTTCCTTTTATCACAGTGGAGCACATTACACACCACACCTTTCCCTTTTATCACAGTGCAGCACATTACACACCACACCTTTCCCTTTTATCACAGTGTAGCACATTACACACCACACCTTTCCCTTTTATCACAGTGTAGCACATTAAAACACAACACACCTTCCCCCCCTTTTATCACAGTGCAGCACATTACACCCCACAACTTTTCCTTTTATCACTGTGTAGCACATTATACACACCTTTCCCTTTTATCACAGTGTAGCACATTACACACCACACCTTTTCATCACAGTGCAGCACATTACACACCACACCTTTTCTTATCACAATGCAGCACATTACACACCACACCTTTCCCTTTTATCACAGTGTAGCACATTACACACCACACCTTTCCCTTTTATCACAGTCTAGCACATTACACACACCTTTCCCTTTTATCACAGTCTAGCACATTACACACCACACCGTTTCATCACAGTGCAGCACATTACACACCACACCTTTCCTTTTCATCACAGTGTAGCACATTACACACCACACCATTTCATCACAGTGCAGCACATTACACACCACACCGTTTCATCACAGTGCAGCACATTACACACCACACCTTTTCCTTTTATCACAATGCAGCACATTACACACCACACCTTCCCTTTTATCACAGTGCAGCACATTACACACCACACCTTTCCCTTTTATCACAGTGTAGCACATTACACACCACACCTTTCCCTTTTATCACAGTGCAGCACATTACACATCACACCTTTTCCTTCTATCACAGTACAACACATTACACCCCCCACCATTTCATTCTATCACAGTGCAGCACATTACACACCACACCTTTTCATCACAGTGCAACACATTACTCACTACACCTTGCCCGCAAATTCAGTGCCAAGATTCCACACAGCAAAAATACAGAAACTGACACAATGCCTGTCAGAGGTCACAAAGTACACATGTGCCTCTGAAAACCCAGAACTGGGCATATTCCAAACTTGAGAACAAACGAACCGCAAAACATATCTAGAAATATTTGATTGTTTGTTGTTGGGTTTTGGGGTTCTTTTTTTGTGCTTTTTAATCCTTTTTATTTATTTATATTTTTGCATGCTGATTATTTAGGCGTGCAAAATGCGCCCAAATCGTACCAGTAAACAGGTCAGTACCTGGATTATAACGCCTTTGCACCACCCAGAGTCAAATCAGGCCGATAACAGATTAAAACAGAGCAGACGGAGAAAAAACATCAACACACAAAACAACACAGCGGAAGAGGCCACCTACTCCATTTTCTCCCGCGTTTCCTGCAGCGCCTCAGCTGACGGGGCGGAGTCCCCTTGCTGCATGGCTAGCGGCCATCCCATCAGCCCGCCCCCCTCCCCGGCCCCCACGCTGCTCATCAGCTCTGACAGGCTGCTCAGGTCCCCCAGGCCCCCCAGGCCCGCCAGCATGGCCGCCATGTCCCTTTCCGGGGTCAGCGAGGGCTGCGCCGGTGGTTGCGGAGCGGAGGAGGAGGTGGGCGGAGGCGGCGGCGGTGGAGGCAGTGGCTGCTGGGAAGGCGGCAGCGAGAGAGGCGGTCGGCTGGTGCTGGCTTCTGGGAGCGACGAGCGAGAAAAGAAATGGCAGGTGATGAAGTTGCACAGGTAGCGTCATGAGCTGAACACCCAGGGATAACCGTTTGTGGGCTTTGATCTACCCAGGGTTATGGTAACAAGTAAGTAACTTGGTGCTTTACGCACAGTCAAAAAACCATTACAGTTATATCAGGGCAATATGGTAACAATCTCAACAACCCAGGATTATGGTAACAAGTAAGTAACTTGGAGTTTTATGCCCTGTCCACCATTATAGTTATATCAAGGTGATATGGTAACAATTTCAACAAAATGTAAACAGGCATGAAGAGCAGTCAATGCGCAGGTTGCCTCAGCAATATACGTGTCCTACCCACATACATGGGGACCTTTAAAATGAAACGCAGCCAAGTGGCAGGGGACCCAGCAGGAAACAAACAGGAAATGGCTGCACACACAAACAACTTGTGCACTGACCATTCTGCATGACTTTGCAAACACTGGAAGCCCAAGCCAAGAAAGACAGTGTACTGCTACACACACGCATGCACGCACGCACGCATGCATGCACACACACACACTTGTGACACACACATACATGCACACATACACCCAGACCCACACAGAACACTTACACGTATGGACCCACACATGCAAACACACAGGGATTCAAACCCACAACCTCCAGCACCTTAACTACAGAGCCCCCACCGCTCACTGACTGTTGTTCATGACCTGCAGGGGTAGGGGTGGGGTTGCTGTCAAAGCAGGGATTCAAACTCACAACCTTAACCATGGGGCCCCCACTGCTCACTGACCGTTGTTCATGACCTGCAGGCGATGGGAGCGCAGGGTCTCCAGCTGCGCCAGCAGATGGTCCATGCTGCGCTTCTTCTGCTGCAGGTCCTTCAGCTTGTCCTGCAGCTGCTGCTGCTGCAGGCCCAGTGCCAGCCCTGCGCCTGCGCCTGCACCCCCGCCAGGGATGCCGCCGCCACTGCTGTCAGTGTTGTTGCGTGGTCGGCGCTCAGTCTGCAATATGCAGTGTCGGTGCAGAGTTCTTGCTCAGTCGTGTGATTAACCTTTGCCCTGCTACAAGATGCTATGACTAAGAACCCAGTTTGAGATAACGTGTCATGTGATTAACCTTTGCCCTGCTACAAGACGCTATGACTAAGAACCCAGTTTGAGATACCATGTGTCATGTGATTAACCTTTCCCCTGCTACAAGACGCTATGATTAAATTTAAGAACCTAGTTTGACATACCATGTCTCCGCTACATCCTCTGCTGCATCTTTTTCCTTTGCTTCCACCTGAGCATAGAACAGAGAATCTCTCCACCCGCCCCCCCCCCCCCCCCCCCATATAAACAAGGACAGTGGACAGACACTCACATGGGCAGAGAACAGAGAATCTCTCCACCCCCTTGCTTTTTTAATTTTTCTATAAACATGGACAGTGGACACTTACCTCAGCAGAGAACAGAAAATCTCTCCACCTGCACTCCCCCCATATAAAGAAGGACAGTGGACACTCACCTCGGCAGAGAACAGAATTTGTCCACCCCCCCCCCCGACAGTGGACACTTACCTCAGCAGAGAACAGAGAATCCCCCCCCCCCCCCATATAAAGGACAGTGGACACTCACCTCCGCAGAGAACAGAGAATTTCTCCACCAGGACAGTGGACAGACCCCCCCTCCCCCCGCCTTTATAGACAAGGACGGTGGACAGACCCCCCTCCCCCCACCTTTATAGACAAGGATGGTGGATGGACCCCCCTCCCCCCGCCTTTATAGACAAGGATGGTGGACGGACCCCCCTCCCCCGCCTTTATAGACAAGGATGGTGGACGGACCCCCTCCCCCGCCTTTATAGACAAGGACGGGGACAGACCCCCCTCCCCCCGCCTTTATAGACGAGGACGGTGGACGGACCCCCCTCCCCCAGCCTTTATAGACAAGGATGGTGGACAGACACTCACCTCAGCAGAGAATTCGTTCCTCAGGAAGCTCAGCTGCCTGTGGAGCTCCGTGAGGGGGTCGGTCTCGCGGGCATTGGAGGTTTCGTCGTCATCTGACTCGGGGTAGCCCACGATGTTGGACTTGAGCTGCCCCTCTGCCTGGTCCAGGAACGCTCCCTCCTCCTCCAGCGCCACCTGCCCCGCCTCCACCGCTGCCAGGGCAGCACGCGCTGCAGGGGGGACAAGGCACACGTCAACCACAAACCACAAGCCAGCTACATGTTACAGGGCAGCACGTGCTGCAGGGGGGACAAGGCACACGTCAACCACAAGCCACGAACCAGCTACGTGCTACAGGTCAGAGTAGTTGCCCTCAGTTTCAGAGGAGCTGCTTCTATCGAGTTCAGAGTAGGTGTCTCTATCGAGTTTAGATATTTGTCTCTGTTGAGTTCCGAGTAGGTGCCTCTATCAAGTTCAGAGTGGTTGTCTGTATTGAGTTTCGACTAGGTGTCTCTATCGAGTTTAGATAGTTGTCTCTGTTGAGTTCAGTGTTGTTGCCTCTATCGAGTTCAGAGTAGCTGTCTACTGAGTTCAGAGTTGTCATCTCTACTGAGTTGAGAGTATTTGTTTCCACTGAGTTCACAGTAGTTGTCTCTATCGCGGTCTGAGTAGCTGTTTGTACTGAGCTCACAGTAGTTGTCTCTCTTGAGTTCATAGTAGTCATTTCTATTGAGTTCCGAGTAGTTGTCTCTCCTAAGTTCTTAGTAGTCATTTCTACCGAGTTCCGAGTAGTTGTCTCTCCTGAGTTTAGTGTAGTTGTTTCTACCAAGTCCTGAGTAGCTGTCTCTACCAAGTCCAGAGTAGCTGTCTCTACCAACTCCTGAGTAGCTGTCTCTACCGTAAAGTTCAGAGTAGCTGTCTCTACCAAGTCCTGAGTAGCTGTCTCTACCAACTCCTGAGTAGCTGTCTCTACCAAGTCCAGAGTAGCTGTCTCTACCAAGTCCAGAGTAGCTGTCTCTACCAAGTTCAGAGTAGCTGTCTCTACCAAGTCCAGAGTAGCTGTCTCTACCAACTCCGGAGTCGTTGTCTCTATTGAGTCCAGACTAGTTGTCTCTAGAGAGTTCAGAGTAGCTGTCCTGGGCCTGCAGTGAGTGCAGCTCACTCTGTTGGACTCACCCTGGTTGTCCCGGGCCTGCGCCTGCTGAAGTCTCAGCTCTGCCTCCTTCTTCATGCTCAGCAGCTGGTCCTGTCGGTTCTGCAGCTGCCGCAGCTGAAAGATGCACGCCCTCATTCAGAGCAGGTTAAGAGCAAAAGGGGGCACTGTCGGCCCTATCGTTACCATAGCGGTAAGTTGCACACCTCACAGCCTAGCGTGAATTCAGGTAAATGAAGGAAGGTGGCACTGTGTGCTCACTGGTTGCCGTAGCTGCACGGTGCAAACCTATACATGCAGACCAGGTAAAGACCAAAGCTGGCGCTGTCTAGCCAGTAGCTGTCGCAGCTGCCAGGCGCATGCCTACAACTTCATGTTGCATCATGGAAAGTACACAGCTGTTAGCATGCTGCAAACGTCCACACAAGACAGTGCATCACATCTAACAACACTTACACATGTTGTCCACACAAGACATTACATCATATCAGACAACACTTATACATGTTGTCCACACAAGACATTGTGTCATATCTGACAACTTACACATGTTGTCCACACAAGACATTGTGTCATATCTGACAACTTACACATGTTGTCCACACAAGACATTGTGTCATATCTGACAACACTTGCACATGTTGTGCACACAAGACACTGTATCACATTGTCTAGTCAGTGTTACTGTATCATATCGGACAACTTACACATGTTGTCCACGCAAGACATTGCATCATATATGACACCTACATATGTGCAGATAGAATCGCCTTCATGGACATGCATGTTGTGCACAATGGAGGCACCTTCTTAGCTCTTGTTTGGAGTATTTCACTCTTGTACAAACCGCTCACCACAAGTATTCAGAGTGTCTTCCATCATGTGCACCCCACTCTTCATCCTTCTCACTGTCCTTTATAACAGCAGCTTCTAAAGCAGCATTGTGAACTTGGGCAACAGGGCACCTCCTTCGTTTTCTACTCTTTACCTACCTCCTACCTGCAAACCACTACAGCAAACCTCTCTTGTTTCTCCATCATGAGCTGAACATCACTGTGAAGTGAGCTAACGAGTCACCCCTTCATTTTATACTCACTGCCCACCTCCTACCTGCTCCCTCTAAAGCGTACCTGCTCTTGTTTCTCCATCATGACCCTCATCAGCTGTTGGCGCTGTTGCGCGGTGAGGTCTCCTCCTGTGGCCCCAGCGGAGTCCTCTCTCTGCAAACCAGAGACAACACACGCACCGTCAGTCTGCTGCTGTAGCCTTCCTTCAGGGCACAGGCATGTAGGCACACACACTCACAGGGTAGCCAACTTACAGTCATAGGGTGGCCAAATTACAGTCATAGGGTAGCCAACTTACAGTCACAGGGTGACCAACTTACAGTCACAGGGTGGCCAACTTACAGTCAAAGGGTGGCCAACTTAGTCACAGGGTGGCCAAATTACAGTCTTAAGCCCGTTCTTAACTGGGCGAATGTTTGTTCGCCGAACATACTTCAGACAGTTCAACGAACTATGATTCGTTTCTTAATTGAACTTTTAGTTCGCCGAACATGGTTCGGACGGTCCAAACTTTACTTCGTTCTCAACTGGCTTGTAATGAGATGCAAGCTTCGGCCTGAACTTGTGGCAGACGCGCAGCAGACAGCATGATCGAAAATGTAGGCTAAAGTCAAGTCATGTCAAGTCAATATACTTTTATCATCCCTCACAGGGTAATTCAACTAACTACTATCTCATTCTGGGTCTCCGAGACAAGGCTGCACCTCCCACAAGTCAACAAATAAACAAATTCCCTCTGAAGTGAGTGAAGAACCTAGTGACAGGGTCATCCATATTTTCTTCATCCACAGGAGAGCTCTGCTCTCAGCCAATCAGAGGCAATGATCGTCGAATAGGGCGAATGTTCCCAGAACATGTTGAGCGAAGCTTTTTGGACCCCGAATACAGCTTCGATGAATACTTCCAACTAGGTTTGCAAAGTTCGCCCAATTAAGAACCAACTAGCTTCGCTAAATACTTCCAACTAGGTTCGCGAACAAACATTCGCCCAATTAAGAAAGGGCTTTAGACTGGGCAGTTGTGGGTGCCTGGGAAACCATGGTGTTGTCATAGCAACCACAGCAACCATTGTCATAGCAACCATTATGACCTGTTAACTCTTGGGTCAAACTGTTCAACATCTCTACCATGTTCCTCACAGCCATGGCTTAGGTGGTGGCCTTGGGAACCACTCTATTGTTATGACAACCATTCTGACTCTCACCTCGCAGGTCAGACTGTTCAATCTCTCAGCCTCATTCCTTCCAGACATGACCTGGGAGGTGGCCTTGAGAACCACATTGTTGTCATAACAACCGCTTTGACCTCTCACATCTTGGGTCAGACTGTTCAAGGTTTTGGCCACGTTCCTCACAGCCATGGCCTGGATGGTGGCCTTGGAAACTACATTGTTGTCATAACAACCACTATGACCTCTCACCTCTTGGGTCAAACTGTTCAAGGTCTCGGCCACGTTCCTGACAGCCATGGCCTGGGCGGTGGCGGTTGCCTGGGAAACCACAGTGTTGTCCATGGTGGTGTCCTCATCTTTGGAGTCGTCGGAGCCTCTCTCCTCCTCACTGCCCAGGCCCAGTTTGTCCTCAATGCGGGGTCGCGACGATGATGATGTGCGCTCCTGCAAGACAGACAGTTAAGGAATAGGTCAACATTGACTTCTAACACCAATTTCATGAACAGGTGAAATCAGGGTAGTCTGCAAGCCAATGAATTATAAAGCTGTTTGCGTTCCCAGACTGTCCAAAGAATTTGTGCCTGTGATGAAAGCCAGCAAAAGAGTATGAATAAGATCTTAAAGTCCTAATGAAGTGTTTTGTAAACAACCTGAGCACATGTTAGTTTACAGGGACTTTGTGCATTATCAAAATCAGCAACTTATATTAGTTCAGTTTATTAAGTATGTAACAGGTATCATGTGATTGCGTATATATAATGTGAGTAAATGTAAACGCTATATGTACATGTATGTGAACAAGCGCACTGAGCACACTGAGTAGGGAATAGTGCTATAGAAAATGTATGTATTATTGTTAACTCTTTATTTTCACTTGGCATCTGCTTTGCAAGCTTACAGTTATGAACAATGAAAATATACGATCAACTGAAAACTGAAAAGACCCTTTCCACTGACTTCTCCCAGAGCAATGTATGGCAATTTTCTACAGAACGTATTCAGGGCTGAAGAGTTGGTGAAAACGCCGAACAGTCCTGCACCTCTCACGTGTAACTGGAACAAAACTGTGACAACTTACTGTGGTCTCAGATGCATTGGACTCCACTTCCAAGTCCACCGATTCATCAGAGTCGGACTCACGCTTGGTGGCTCCCTCTACAGGCAGGCCGTCATTCCCAGCCTCCGCTGCCTCCATCCTCAGAGCCTGATGAGCCAAACATACAAAAGTACTGCCACAGAACTAACCTACTGTCACAGGTTCTGTGCCACAGAACAAAGGTACTGCCACACAACAGAGGTACTGTCACAGAACTAAGCTGCTGTCACAGGTTCTGTGCCACAGAACAAAGATACAGCCACAGAACAAAGGTACTGTCACAGGTTCTGTGTCACAAAACTACGCTGCTGTCACAGGTCCTGTGTCACAAAACAAAGGTACTGACACTGAACAAAGGTACTGTCACAGAACAAAGGTACTGTCACAGAACAAAGGTACTGTCACAGGTTCTGTGTCACAGAACTAAGCTGCTGTCACAGGTCCTGTGTCACAAAACAAAGGTACTGACACTGAACAAAGGTACTGTCACAGAACAAAGGTACTGTCACAAAACTAAGGTACTGTCACAGGTTCTGTCACAGAACTAAGCTGCTGTCACAGGTCCTGTGTCACAAAACAAAGGTACTGACACTGAACAAAGGTACTGTCACAGAACAAAAGTACTGTCACAGAACAAAGGTACTGTCACAGGTTCTGTGTCACAGAACTAAGCTGCTGTCACAGGTCCTGTGTCACAAAACAAAGGTACTGACACTGAACAAAGGTACTGTCACAGAACAGAAGTACTGTCACAGAACTATGGTACTGTCACAGGTTCTGTGTCACAGAACTAAGCTGCTGTCACAGGTCCTGTGTCACAAAACAAAGGTACTGACACTGAACAAAGGTACTGTCACAGAACAAAAGTACTGTCACAGAACTATGGTACTGTCACAGGTTCTGTGTCACAGAACTAAGCTGCTGTCACAGGTCCTGTGTCACAAAACAAAGGTACTGACACTGAACAAAGGTACTGTCACAGAACTAAGGTACTGTCACAGAACTAAGGTGCTGGTACAGAAGCACAACACTGACACAGAACTAAGGTACTGTCACAGGTTCTGTGTCACAGAACAAAGGTACTGCCACAGAACTACGGTGCTGTTTACAGAAGCACAACACTGTCACAGAACAACAGTACCATCACAGAACAATGGTACTGCCAGAGATGAAAGGTTCTGTCACAGACCAGGGCCCAAACCCTTCACTGTATACAATGAAAACAGCTATTTGTCCTTGGCGGTTTCTGTTGTTGTTGCTGACATGAAGTTCTCAGAAAAAGATACAAGCCTTCACCATGTCCTGTTGCAAGTCAGACAGGAAGAAAAAAAAAGGTAGAACAGCTCCTCACTTTTACAGGCATTTTAAAATCCTCATCTTTTAAAACATTTTGGTAGATGATTCAACTGACCAGGACCAATGGGGGTGTTTTCCAACAACTGGGTTCAATAGTGTGTGTGCCACAGAAGAGTGCGTGTGTGTGAGTGTGTGTGTGTGTGTGTGTGCATGTGCACCACAGAAGAGAGTATGTGTGTCTGTGTCTGCATGTGTGTCTACATGTGTGTGTGTCTACATGTGTGTCTGTGTGTGTGTGTCTACATGTGTGTGTGTGTGTGTCTACATGTGTCTGTGTCTACATGTGTGTGTGTGTGTGTGTGTGTGTGTGTGTGTGTGTGTATGTGCCTACATGTGTGTGTGTGTGTGTGTGTGAATGTGTGTGTGTGTGTGTGTGTGTGTGTGTGTGTGTGTGTGTGTGTGTGTGTGTGTGTGTGTGCATGGACTGTGATGACTCACAGCATTGGTCTGCAGGAGGCTGAAGTAGCCCTGTTCCTGCTCCTGCAGGTTGGAGATGAGTCGCCCCACCTTGGCCAGGTCCTCTGCGCTACCCTGTCAACACACAACGTAACATCCAGTTCTGCACTACCCTGTCAACACACAACGTAACATCCAGTTCTGCACTACCCTGTCAACACACAACGTAACATCCAGTTCTTCTGCACTACCCAGTCAACACACAACATGACTCATCCATTTCTTCTGCACTACCCAGTCAACACACAACATGACTCATCCATTTCTTCTGCACTACCCTGTCAACACACAACGTAACATCCAGTTCTTCTGCACTACACTGTCAACACACAACATAACGTCCAGTTCTTCTGCACTACCCTGTCAACACACAGCACAACTCATCCAGTTCTTCTGCACTACCCTGTCAACACACAGCACAACTCATCCAGTTATTCTGCACTACCCTGTCAACACACAACTCATGAAGTTCTTCCACACAACCCTGTCAACACACAACTCAATCCTGTTCTGTACTACCATGTCAACACACAACTCAGTCCAGTTCTGCACTACCCTGTCAACACACAACTCAATCCAGTTCTGCACTACCCTGTCAACACAAAACTCAATCCAGTTCTGCACTACCCTGTCAACACACAACTCAATCCAGTTCTGCACTACCCTGTCAACACAAAACTCAATCCAGTTCTGCACTACCCTGTCAACACACAACTCAATCCAGTTCTGCACTACCCTGTGAATACACAACTCAATCCAGTTCTGCACTACCCTGTCAACACACAACTCAATCCAGTTCTGCACTACCCTGTCAATACACAACTCAATCCAGTTCTGCACTACCCTGTCAACACACAACTCAATCCTGTTCTGCTCCACTAACCCCGCCAGCACGTAACACAACTCAGTCAAGATGTACTTCCCTAAATGTTTAGGCTGCATATGGCTGACCTACAGCCAAATGCTAAACAACACATAAGAGTCCTTGGGTGTGACTTACGGAGTCGCCTGATTTCTGTAGGGTTTCCATCATTGACGTGGCCTGCTTAATATAGTCCTGAATTTGAACCAGGCGTCCCACGATCTGGTTACGGTCCGGCTGAAAACAGCCAATGTCCACCATGAAATAATACCACAGTTTACGCATCATTCATTCAAACAACTGACACTGAAATAAAATGTTGCAAACAAAAGTTTCCCATAGTACACAAGACAATTCAATGGGACCACTTATGTTACAGCCTAGAACCAGGCCCAATGTTCCGCTTGGCTGCATTCACACCTATGATCTGGTCCAGACTTGAATCAGAAATCTGACATCACTACTGCCCCAAATGAGTCATCTGTGTGCTTCACTGCCAGACCAGAGTTCGGTGCTCCAGGCAGCAGATGATCTGCACTGGAATGCAAACTGCGCTCTGCCCAACCCTGGAAATGAGCGGAGCACAGCTCACATCCATCCAGAGGCAGAGAAGTGTAAATGCAGCACCCCACAACCAGCCCTCAAATGTTGGCCAATGTCTGACCATAATTGCACTCAGTCCTTAGATAATGAAAACAGAGACAGGAGGGCAAAAGGTGTGCTGAAGTGCCCGATTTACATCAACACATCAAGTCAGGCCACTGACTCACAAAACTGTACTCCATCCTTACACAGTGAAACAGACAGAGAGGCAAACGGTGTGCTGCAGTACATGATTTACATCAACACATCAAGTCAGGCCACTGACTCCCAAAACTGCACTCCATTCTTAGACAATGAAACAGAGAAAGAGGCAAAGGTATGCTGTAGTGCCTGGTTTACATGATTTCACTGACCCCATGCTCTGTGTTGTTGTTACGGTTGCTACGGGGCCTCCGACTTCCAGAACCACCGCCAGAGGCACCCTCCACCTCCCTGTTGTTGGCATTGCGACGCCGACTGCGTGCAACTGAACGCTCATTGTTGCGCTCTCCGTCTGTGCTGTACTGCTGAAAACGAAACATTTTATCACAATGACTCGTGTCATGTTAAAAAATATGGCTGAAAAGCTTCAATAAATGCATAGCTATGGTACTTCATGGCAACAGTAGGCACCTTGACAGGAAGGGATCAAACAGTTATGTAAGTGCTCCTTACCCCACTCCATGTTTTGTTATAAACATGGGGGTCAGGAGGGGGGTACAGTCCCCTTCCTCCCAGGGGGTCAGGAGGGGGGTACAGTCCCCTTCCTCCCAGATCTGGAAAATGCTCAACCAACCACACACACACCCCCCCCCCCCCCCCCCCCCCCCCCCTTCAAACGATCAACCCTGTTCTCAAATCCTACACAGGCTTTTCAGCATGTAAACAAAACTTACTCTGATTCTGAAGAAAGTGTATCACAACAGAACAGCTGACTGTTGCATGAGCACAACTGTATCAAAATCATACCAAGTGGAGGGGGTGGCAGAGGAACTTGGGGGGGGGGGTCTACAGCACATTTGCCTGCACATTCAAACAACCAACCTCTTCATCGTTAAAATCATACCAAGTGGAGGGGGTGGCAGAGGAATTTGGAAGGGGGGGGGGGGGGGGGGGGGGGTCTACAGCACATTTGCCTGCACATTCAAACAACCAACCTCTTCATCATCAAAATCATACCAAGTGGAGGGAGTGGCAGAGGAATTTGGGGGGTGGGGGTCTACAGCACATTTGCCTGCACATTCAAACAACCAACCTCTTCATCATCAAAACCATACCAAGTGGAGGGGGTGGCAGAGGATTTTTGGGGGAGGGGGTCTACAGCACATTTGCCTGCACATTCAAACAACCAACCTCTTCATCATCAAAATCATACCAAGTGGAGGGGGTGGCAGAGGAATTTGGGGGGGAGGGGGTCTACAGCACATCTGCCTGCACATTCAAACAACCAACCTCTTCATCATCAAAACCATACCAAGTGTAGGGGGTGGCAGAGGAATTTGGGGGGGAGGGGGTCTACAGCACATCTGCCTGCACATTCAAACAACCAACCTCTTCATCATCAAAACCATACCAAGTGGAGGGGGTGGCAGAGGAATTGGGGGGGGGGGGGGTCTACAGCAATTTGCCTGCACATTCAAACAACCAACCTCTTCATCATTAAAATCATACCAAGTGGAGGGGGTGGCAGAGGAATTTGGGTGGGGGGGGGGGGTCTACAGCAATATTGGCTGCACATTCAAAAAAACCAACCTCTTCATCATTAAAATCATACCAAGTGGAGGGGTGGCAGAGGAATTTGGGGGGAGGGGGTCTACAGCACATTTGCCTGCACATTCAAACAAACAACCTCTTCATCATTAAAATCATATGAAGTGGGGGGGGGTCTACAGCAGATTTGCCTGCACATTCAAACAACCAACCTCTTCATCATTCAAATCATATGAAGTGGAGGGGGGTGGGGGAGGGTCTACAGCAGATTTGCCTGTACATTAAACCAACCTCTTCATCATCAAGATCATATGCAGTGGAGGGAGGGGGGTCTACAGCAGATTTGCCTGCACATTCAAACAACCAACCTCTTCATCGTTAAAATCATATGAAGTGGGGGAGGGGGGGGGTCTACAGCAGATTTGCCTGCACATTAAACAACCAACCTTTTCATCATCAAAATCATATGCAGTGGAAGGAGGGTTGGGTGTGGGGTGGGGGGAGGGGGGTCTACAGCAGATTTGCCTGCACCTTAAACAACCAACCTCTTCATCATCAAGATCATATGCACTGGAGGGAGGGGGGTCTACAGCAGATTTGCCTGCATCTTAAACAACCAACCTCCTCATCATAAGTCAGTTTCTGTTTGAGTTTTTCCAGAGCATCTCGCTGTGCTGTGGGCGTGTTGCGCGTCCTGGACAATGAGGTCGGGGTGCGCTGCTTTGGCTCCCCGTGAGGCGGCGAGTCCATGGACAGCGACTGCTCACGCTCACGCTCAGGGTTGCCCTTGGATTTCTTCCGCCGTCGACTGTCAACAGATGCCGTGGGACGAAGGTCCGACAGATCCTGCACAGCAAGTAAACAAGTTGAAGCCCGTCTCAGTAGCTGCAGTAAATACTTTCTACCTTCACTGTGTCCATGTGTAGATTACTTGATGGCAGAAGATTACAAAATCTAAAATGAAACGCCTGCTAATGTTAACATTGAAACAAAAAAGAAAAAATGGTGGCACTGGCAGCCTCACTTTCAGCTTCATCTCATTACCAAATCTCACAGTAGATAAGAATGGGTTTACTGACATATCGTCTGCTGCAATGTTCACCTTTATAAAATAACGCTGGATGCTATGTTCTCATCAATTCAAACTTTTTGTAAATGGCAAATTCATGAATGTTTTTAAATACCTGTATTACGGCACACTCCTTTGTGTCTGATGCACAATTATAAACGTCTTATCAGGTTTGGGTCATAAAACTGCACCTTACGCTCAGGAATGCCTTATTTGTGGATTTTTTCCCCCGCCACATTCTGAAGTGCCTTATTTGCACTGGATTTTGTTTTTCACATTCTGGAATGCCTTATCTGTGGATTTTGTTTTTCACATTCTGGAGTGCCTTTTCTGTGGATTTTGTTTTTCACATTCTGGAGTGCCTTATCTGTGGATTTTGTTTTTCACATTCTGGAGTGCCTTATCTGTGGATTTTGTTTTTCACATTCAGGAATGCTTATCTGTGGATTTCGTTTGCACTTTTAAGCCAAAAAAAATAAAATATTGGGGGGGGGCAGGTTGCGTATATCCAGAAATGCCTTGAAGTTATAGTCTAAGTCTCGAGTTGTAACTCAATCATTTCCATTGTTTCAAAGGAAATGCAACTGAGGGTGGGTGGCTGTAGACTTTTGAGCGCACTGTGGCCCAGGGAAACGATTATTTTGCAGTTTTCCATTCCTGTCCCAGTTCAGAGGTTCTCCACTGGACAAATTCTGGGGCAGCTGCTTCCCCAAAAATCCAGCTGCACAGTTGCAGCACTCTGCCAAACCAATCCCTAAGTCAGGTGCTGCTGAAATGTCTGCAGAACATCTGCCAAGCACTCACCCAGTTGTTGATGCGGATGTCGCTGGGGAAACTGGTCAAGCTGAGTGAATCGTCCTTGTCCGAGCTGACCGAGCGTGGCCAGTTGCTGCTTCGCTGCTTGGTTTCTGACTTGGATTGCTTCAGCCGTGGAAATCCCCCTCCTGTTGCCATCTGTCGACAGTGGTCATGATCATAAACTTGTCCATGATGCAGATTATTTCAGGATGGTGGGGCGGGGGGGGGGGGGGGATTGTGGGCAAAAAGTTCAATCTTGTCATCCTTTTTCCTCCCCGCCCCCTCCTGTTTGTTTTTTTCCTTCTTCAAATTGTGATCTTTGATATATAATATATACATTATTTTCTTGCTGTACACTGGACTGGAGCATTAGTTTTTTCAAGTATTTACCGTACAGTGTATTGTATTTTTTAATACCTTTGTATAATTGTAATATCATGACATTTTCACATGAATGATTAATGAATTGATTCCATCTTAATCAAGTTAATGTTTATTTTTTGATGTCTAGGATTAGGATTTTGTTTTGTTTTAAATAAAGCTTAGCAAGATTTTGTACAGAAAATGGCAGTGGTGATAAACTAGTACCAGCAGTAGTACATGATGCATGTTGCTACTGTGTGAGGGGAATTATGAGCATTCCACTGACACTTCTTTGTTTAGTTATCCCTTTAATTTTGATTTTATTTTATTTTTAATTGGGGGGGGGGGGGAACCTTTCAATTTCATACGTCATCTTCTTGTACACTGGCTGTAGTGATAGTTTTCAAGTATGACCATAGGCATAGCAGTTTTTAAAAGTAATTTTTACAGTATACTGATAGTGATACTGTATACTTTATACTTTTTTCTTCTTCTTTTCCCCCCATTATTGCATCAATTTGTTCTGCTTTTTTAAAAATTATAATATTTTACCTTAATTTCTGCATGGGACAATGAAATACTTTAAACAGAAGTTTAATCTTTATTAATATTATTTGATTTTTTGGGAAAAAGTTAAAAAATCCACAGTCTGTATCTCCGTGAATTTATAAATCTCACATTATTGGTCAAATTACACTTACATCGATTATTCGATAGTATCAACAACAGTAGGATCATATATTTTCAGTAGTATTAACTGTCACTGTCAGCTGGTACTAGCAGTACATAAAAAGCAACAAAATCTCTGTTAATAGTAATAATACCTACCTGCATATCATACAATTAGAAATTACTTTTTTGGCTTTGACTCTGGGGTCTGCAGCTGCAAGAATTTATGTAATGCGGTTGAACCCATAGACCAGTCCTCGGATTTGTCTGAACACAGCACCATGACAATGTCATGAGTGTGAGCGTTAAAACTGCTTGAAAACAACAACTACTCTGTCACAAGTGCATATCATTTGCATCAACTGAGACTGTGAAAGTTTACAAATCACAGTTAAATTTCCTCACTATTAGTATTACATTTACAGTTTAGTGAGGAAATGTGGCTAAAAGTAAACCATCTTCCATTCACCAGGACTGCTGATCTAGTTGTTGTTGAAAACTACCACTGCGTATGAGTGCACGTACTGGACCAGTAATTTTCTTGAGAAATGTCAATCATTTTTTTAGCACATACCACATGCCCACAGAGAATAAAATAAAATAAAAAGGTGTGGCCAATACCTATCATACTATAATACTAATACGTAATAGTATCAAATTCAATACTGAGTGAAGGGCAGTAACTGTTTAACTTTGTTAAGTACTCTAACTCTAAAGTGACATTTCAAACACATCGTACAAGCCATGACAACACAAAGAGTCCCCATCTGGCATCTGTCTCTAGTCTGTCACTATCCTTCACTGGTTGCTCACTCATTTCTGAGACCCAGTGAAAATCACGTGGGACCAGTAAAGTTTCAAGAAATTTCTGTAATAATATTCTGAGGCTGTCGCTCCCAGTTGGCCTGCTGCACTGGTAATCAAAAGCATGCACTTGCCATTGACACCCCTTCTCCTGAGTCAACACCTGCACAATGTCACTCGTCAGTGCTCATCTCACCTTTGTGTACACAGCAACTGAGCAAGCACTATGTTCGTTGCACACATTAAAAAAATAACCAACTTTCCCCCCTTTTTAAATATAAAACTATTAAAAGAACAGGAATGCCCAACAGTGCTGCTGAGGATTTATGAAAACACTTATTAATAATTGCTGCAGAATAATCAAAATCATCATTGTGGCTGCATTCCCAGGCTGAAGAATAACTCAATATACACAGGGCCGATCCATAATTCATTGCACCCAGCGTGGTCAGCACCAGTAACAACCAATGCCAATGGCAATGACCAACACAATTTTTAAGGTTGTCTCTGGTGTCAGTCTTACAGGATAAAGGTGCAGTCAGCACAAAATGGAGTCAATCTATTAAGCATCACAAGAAAGACATGCAAACACAAGTATCCCTGGTCATAAGAAGACACTCAGCCCCTGAAACCGGATTTTCAACTCTCAACAAGAGATGCGACAAGTTGTTTTTGATACTGACCTGGCTCAAAAACGACTGTATAAAAGTTCCTATCAAACTCGACCAAGCTTTCACACTCGCAATTACCTTCGATCTGACAGGAATAGACGGCAATTATTTTACAAAGTGTTGTTTTGAAATTGCACTGGACAAATCGTGCAGAAAGCGGTTTGCCTTTGCTCAGCGGCAACATACAGCAGAAGCCATTTTGACGCCTGTGTACGAATTTCAAATAGTTGCCCAAACATGTTTCTGGCTTTCACAAGTATAACCATTTCTAGAACTAAATTGTCATAGCAATTTTCAATTGAATTCTATTGAATTTTTACCATTGGTATCAATAACTAAACCTAGGTTACGGAATAATATCGACGCAATTATAAACTATATTTTTCCTGCGCATGCAGAAATTAGCAACCATAGTGATGTTACTTCCGTCGAGATAACTCTTGATTTCCGGTGTGGACGGAGCAGACGAGATTGTCATGTGAGGGGTAAAAAAACATCAACAAAAGTGGCACGCGCTCGAAAGCAGCCCTGGCCATTTAATAGGCGGATCTGAATCTTCAGCCTGCTTCTCAAGGACCCTAATTTTAACGATGCACTGAAGTTTTGTATCGGTTCACCACTCTAAAAAAAAAGATGTCAATCATTCAAGTGCAGGGGGGAGGTGGGCGGGTGGCAGCCGACAGAACATCTTTCGTTGGCGTGCGTGTACCGCCAGAAATTAAAGCCATGGTGAAAAAAGCGGCCAAAATGGACAGAGGCGTCATCAAAAAAATGCTCAAACGTATGTATACATCGCGTACGCTTATTTGATTTATTTGACTGTTGAAAACGATGACGCCAGAGAATAGAGATGGAGTCTTGAGGACAAAGACCCCCGTTCTCAGAGGACACCTCCAGAACATCCAGATTTCCCCAGATACTGACTGCAACATGTACAACCTTGCACCACCCGCCTGTTGAACGATCTTCCACAGTTCCAGAAGTTCCCGTCCGAACCAAGACCCCCCCTCCACCGTGCCCTTCAGAATGCCAGACAACCAGGCATTTTTGTCCTGTCCTGTTTAAAAATGCCCAAGAGTTAGACAGTCACTGTCTTAGTTTGTCTCTTCTTCTTTTTTTTTCTTTCTTTTTTTCTTTTTTCTTTCTTTCTCTTGTTGAGATGTGGTTATAAATCCTATTTCTAATCCTGTAGGTGGATGTAATATTACGCTACATCTCTACATCAGTACATGCTGACCCAGACTGAGTTCCATGTTTAGAACCAGAACAGTAGAAGGCAGGAAGGGAATCTGCAATAAAAACATGTGAGAATGTCACAGCAATGCATGGTCTGGAGTATTGACAGTTCATTACTTCATGCTCTGGCATGTCAGCTACTGATGCTTTTGTTAGTCTTGTTTTAAGACTGAGTTATCACAATGAGGTACTTGAAGGGACACTCTGAGATCCCTGGAGGTGGGGGGGAGGTGGGAAATACACCTAACAGTATGCTGTCAGTATCACCACCAGACTGCTTGAACTTTAGTAATATGGGTACCAACAACAGCCATTTGAATGTTTCATCAAAAACAGTGTCCATAACCCATAATGTTTGAAGAGAAAGGAGATCTGAAGCTGGGAATCAAACTGACATTGTCTGCTTACCAGCTAAACATTTTACCGCTAGGCCAAACCAGGTCACACAGACTTGTTTGTCTGCTGATCGCAATTATGTCTTGTTTTGTTGCAGTGGTGATGCAGAGCTTTGAAGGGGAGGTGAACTATGAGAAATTCAGCAGCATTGTGCAGGCAGCAGGGGACAAAACGGACGAAGAGGCATTAGGTGTCATCTACACAGGGCTTCTCTCCCTTGTCAGGTGTGCTCTGAGACACTCCAGTGCTTCCCTGAAGCAGCAGGTTGGTACCATCACTTCCTGCTAGTCTGGTTACTTTGGTTTTTAAAGTCCTGATATTCAGACTTTTGCACCTTAGTTTTCTAAAGGCCCTGCTAAAGTGCTATTCACTCTTGCACCTTTTGTTTTGGCTACAGCCCAACCCCCAGTGAACAGCCTCCCATCTACATAGCAAGTGGGCGTGAACAAATTGTAAAGTTCTGTAACTCATTTCTAAGACTACTCCTTCTGATAGTGCAGTGCAATACAAACTAAAATACTTATTAAATACATTATTTACTGTTCTTTTTGAAAAATGTGTGTGTGTGTGTGTGTGAGTGTGCAAGTGCACAATGTATGCGCAAACATACATGAACTTGAGCTCAAGTACTTTTGAAAATTCAATGCAAATATAATCCTCTTTATTATTGTGTACCTGTTGCTTTAAATTGTACTAGAAATAGGGTCTAAACTGTGCACTTTTAAGACTACAGTTAATCTTTTGTCTGGTGCTTTTCATTGTTGATGCTTCATTATTTTTCTGTTTCTTTTTCCTTTAAAAAATGTTTTATACACTTCTGTAACTAGTGTAAGTAATCAGTGATTTTTAAAATGGTATAATGATCTGTTTGTCACAGCACTTTAAAGAGGACCTCCGAGAGTTGGGGTGAGTGCAGCCAGTTTTTAATGTTAAAAAAAAATATATATATATATTGTCACGTTTGACAGCATCACCAATTTCAAACAATGATAGTTGATGCCCATAGTTGTGTGTGTGTGTGTGTGTGTGTGTGTGTGTGGTGTTGAGATTACTGCATTTGAATTATAAACAATTTTGCTTTCTTCTGCACAGGTTGCAGTTTCAAAATTGTGTGCTAATTGTAGTGTTGGTTCTACTGTACATATACACATTTTTCGTACTGCTGGCACAAAATACATAATGTTGTGGGTCAACCAATGCAAATCACTCTGAGTCAGCTACCCTGTTGTGCATGTCGCAGACTGAAAGAGTCTGTACCAGTATTATGCACACACATGCATGTCTAACACACTAGACTGGGGTCAGATGCTCTAAACTTCTGACTCATGAGTCACTAGTATGTGATTTTACCCCCCCCCCCCCCCCCCCTCACACACACGTGTGTAAATAAAACTGTTTTAAAATGATTGTTTTCTGCACCTGCTTTGGGCAGTGTTAATGGACATAGAGGAGTCTGGCCATGATGCCAGATCAGAATTACAATACTTGTGTAGATGCACTTGATTTCCCTTCCTAGAGAGACACTGGACTATATTTTTTAATAGTTGATGATGTAATAGATTAAATGAGTATTGTACATGTATACATGGCAAGTGGCCCTTGGTCGGTGGTCTGTTGGTTTCTGCTGCCAGCTTTGAGCCAGTGAAGTTAATGATGAACAGGTGTGTCCAGGCATTACTAGGGGCATTGCGTCTTGGGGGATTTTTACCAGTCTACATCTGCATGTTTTCTTGTTTTTTCACAGGGTTCCTGAGGAGTTTCATGAAGACCTGGCTAGCTGCGTCTTTGGATCCAAGTGAGCTCTTGTTTTGGTTGCTTGTTTTCATTTTCATTTTCATTTTCATTTTACTACCCTGGCATATCAGGATGATTGTTGTCTTTAAACTGTACGCAGAAATTGTCCTTCCCTCTGCTACATCCTTGGCCACAGGATTTGCAGACCATAGCATTAGCCAGCCAGCCACAGAGTACTTGTCACCATAACTCTGACAGAAAAATATGTTCCATCTTTTCTATGGTTGTTGTTGTTGATCGCTTTTATAGAGCACTGTTTGGGCCTGATGGGGATTATGGATGGTTTCAGACTGTCATGATCATGACTTCATAGTCTCCTGTCCATCGCAGCATGTTTGTTTGACAGTGTTTCCCACCAGGTGTTCTCATGCAGGTGTGTGTCTTCAAACAGCCTCCTCCATCCTTGGCTGCAGACCCTGTCTGTGCGCAGTTCACAAGGCAGGTGTGGGAATTGGCAGGCTGGTTTGGAGAGCAGGAAAGCCTGCAAGTCCTACTGGTTGGGCATGGCAGGGATTATGGATGGTTTCAGGCTGTTATAATAATGATAAAATAATGGATATTTAAAGTATTTATAAAGTGCAAAATATTGTCTGTAGAGACTATTCTAAGTTCATACACATGCACACGCATGCACACACACACACACACACACACACACACACACACACACACACACACACACACACACACCACACACACACACACACTCACACACACACACCACACACCCACACACACACAACCACACACACACCACACACACACACACACACACACACACACACACACACACACACACACACACACACACACACACACACACACACACACACACAGGCACCTGCACACATGAGCATACTGACTCAACTTAATGTGGGCAGAAAAGACAGAGACTTCAGATGGATGAAGACAGCAGCATACGACAGAAAACTTGGGCATTCTGTAGACTGTCATGATCATGACTTCATGGTCTCATGTCCATCTGAACATTTTGCGATTTTTCACCTTTCTTAATTGTACATCAGGTGTTGTACACAGTATGCAAATATACATTATTGTAAAGCATATGACTATATCTATATGCAAGGTTGTTTTTATTTCTGTTATGTTCCAAAACTATTTCGGGTGAACCTTTAAATTTTATGAAAATGTGTCATTAAAGAAGTATTATCAACAGTGGGAAAATATTTGTTTGGATTTATTTTTTATTGGTGCCTCAGATGTGCCTTATTTCTGTTGTTCTCTTCTGTGGTGATTGAAGTCAAAATATGTAGGTTGATGCCTGTTTATCATGTGTTGCAGACGACAGAGTGTTGATACGCGGCAGTTGGAGTCTCGACCACGGCTGCCTCAACTTGTGCAGTTCAAGTGGAGGGTGGACGTGGCTATTTCCACCAGGTGCGGTCAGCATAGGGGTCGTTCTGAAACAGTTTTCTTGCTTTCACTTTTTGTTTCCTTCTTTCGCTTTGTGGGGCCTGTTTTACCTTCATCTCTCTGGTTGGTGTGTATTTTAGTCACAGCAGGGATATATTGTGAAGAATTTTGCATTTTGACTATGCCATGCCAATTTTTTTTATAATTGTTTTTAATAGAAAATCAGTATTCTTTTGATTTGTAAAATATAAGCAATTCAGAGTTTTAGCTTTATCAGTTTTGTGTGTGTGTGTGTGTGTGGGGGGGGGGGGGTCAGTGTGTGTGTGTGTGTAGTTTGTTTTGTTTTGTTTAATTAATCAGCGACAACAACAGCAGTACAATTTTGTTGAATGAATCAGCAACAATGACAGCAGTACAGTTTTGTTTAATCAATCAGCGACAACAACAGCAGTACAATTTTGTTGAATGAATCAGCGACAACAACAGCAGGACAGTTTTGATTAATTAATCAGCGACAACAACAGCAGTACAATTTTGTTGAATGAATCAGCGACAACAACAGCAATACAATTTTGTTGAATGAATCAGCGACAACAACAGCAGTACAATTTTGTTGAATGAATCAGCGACAACAACAGCAGTACAATTTTGTTGAATGAATCAGCGACAACAACAGCAATACAATTTTGTTGAATGAATCAGTGACAACAACAGCAGTACAATTTTGTTGAATGAATCAGCGACAACAACAGCAGTACAATTTTGTTGAATGAATCAGCGACAACAACAGCAGTACAATTCTGTTGAATGAATCAGCGACAACAACAGCAGTACAATTTTGTTGAATGAATCAGCGACAACAACAGCAGTACAATTTTTTTGAATGAATCAGCAACAGTGACTGCAGTACAGTGGAAGGTAAGAGTGAGCAGTGTAGCTTCAGCCTTGGAGATTTCAACTGGAAATGTTTCTAAGTCGGTTACCCTGTAGGCACCCTTACAAACTTGGACTTGGATACATGTATCACACATCACATCTTTCTGTCATTCGAATAGTGGCAGGGGTCCTTCTTGAGAAGAGAAAATTGTACAAAACTTTAGCTGAGTACTTTCTACAGAATCATTTTGGTGAGAGATTTGTGAAATTTGGTCAAAACTGGTATTTCAGATATGTCTGGTATGTGCACATATGTCTTTGTGTGTATGCTTGCTTGCATGTATGTGTTTTTCATTTCAGTGTGTTGAACCGAGTGCTCGAACCCTCTATCATCATGGAAATGACCTTGAGTAATGGCGCCACCAAGGCTTTTGAGGTGAGACCCAAAATACTGATGCAGGTAATGCCTGATAAATGGATCAACTCTATGATCAGTTCAGCATTATGACCGCTAAGTTTAAAATGCTTTCTCTTTTGGAACTTTCCCTGGTAACATTCTGCTCTGTGTGTGTGTGTGTGTGTGTGTGTGTGTGTGTGTGTGTGTGTGTGTGTGTGTAGTGTGTGGGTGTGGGTGTTTGTGTGTATGCTTGTGTATGTTTGTGCATGCATGTGTGTGTGTGTTGTGTGTGTGTGTGTGTGTGTGTGTGTGTGTGTGTGTGTGTGTGTTGGATGTGTGTGTATGTGTGTGTGTGCACATTTATAATTCATGTGTGTTTTGTGTATGTGTGTGTGTGTGTGTGCATTTATGATTTGTGTGTGCATTTATGATTCATTTGTGTGTTTTGTGTATGTGTGTATGCATATGTAATATATATATATATGTGTGTGTGTGCACACGTATGTGAC
>JABMCL010002643.1:205000-212500 GCA_018857735.1 Alviniconcha marisindica
AGCTAGCTCGGGCAGACGTCACTCCAGACACTGAAATAATTTGGTCATCTCGGGCAGACGTCATTTCAGTCACTGAAATCTGTACACTGTATTATAGGCTCATTTGGTCAGCCTCGGCAGACGTCATTTCACACACTATGTCAGCATAGCTGACACGTCCAGTTGTGTACAAAGGCTCATCATTTGGTCAGCTTGGGCAGACGTCATTTCACACACTATGTCAGCATAGCTGGCACGTCCAGCTGTGTACAAAGGCTCATTTGGTCAGCTTGGGCAGACGTCATTTCACACACTATGTCAGCATAGCTGGCACGTCCAGTTGTGTACAAAGGCTCATTTGGTCAGCTTGGGCAGACGACCGGGCGGTGGCTTCTTGAAGGTCTGCGAGTAGGTCTGACCGACGCCCTGGTGGCCCAGTGGGTTCTCTGTGGCCTGCCGCTGCAGCCGCTGCCGTCTCTCCTCCTCCTCCTGTTTCTCCTTCGTCTGCTCTCGCCTCATCCGCCGCTCTCCGGTGAAGAACTCGCTGCAGATCGGATAAAACAGTCAGTGAGTCAGATGATGAAAAAAGACGAGAACTCGTTGTTGATCAGGCAAATCAGTCAGTGCGTCAGATGACGGGGAAAGACGAGAATTTATTACTGATCACACAAAACAATGATGGAAAAAGGTCTTTTGTCTTTGTTGATTAGACAAAATAGTCAGTGGGTCAGATGATGGAAAAAGTCGAGAACTCTTTGCTGATCGGACAAAACAGTCAGTGGGTCAGATGATGGGAAAAGACGGGAACTTATTACTGATCACCCCAAAACAGTGAATCAAATGATGGATAAAGACGACAACTCGTTGTTGATCGGACAAAACAGTCAGTGGGTCATATTATGGGGAAAGACGAGAACTTATTACTGATCAGACAAAAAAGTCAGTGAGTCAGATGACGGAGAAAGACGAGAACTCGTTGCTGATCAGACAAAACAGTCAGTGAGTCGATGATGGGGAAAGACGAAGACGAGAACTCGTTGCTGATCAAACAAAACAGTCAGTCAGTCCGTTGGAAAAAGAGGAGAACTCGCTGCTGATCAAACAAAACAGTCAGTCAGTCCGTTGGAAAAAGACGGAGAACTCGCTGCTGATCGGACAAACCGTCAGGGGTCAAAGACATTACTGTGAGTCAGTGAGTAGATGGGGAAAGACGAGAACTCATTGCTGATAGCAAGACGTCAGCTCGCTGAGATCAGACAAAACAGTCAGTTGATGGAAAAAGACGATAACTCGTTGCTGATCAGACAAAACAGTCGGTGAGTTTGATGATGGGGAAAGACGAAGACGAGAACTCGTTGTTGATCAAACAAAACAGTCAGTCAGTCCCTTGGAAAAAGAGGAGAACTCGATGCTGATCAAACAAAACAGTCAGTCAGTCCGTTGGAAAAAGACGAGAACTCGCTGCTGATCAAACAAAACATTCAGTGAGTCGGATGATGGGGAAAGACGAGAACTCGCTGCTGATCAGACTCGCTGCTGATCAGACAAAACAGTCAGTCAGTCCGTTGGAAAAAGACGAGAACTCGCTGCTGATCAAACAAAACATTCAGTGAGTCGGATGATGGGGAAAGACGAGAACTCATTGCTGATCAGACTCGCTGCTGATCAGACAAAACAGTCAGTGGGCCAGATGACGGAGAAAGACGAGAACGTTTTGTTGATCAGCCAAAACAGTCAGTGAGTCAGATGATGGGGAAAGACGAGAACTCGTTGTTGATCACACAAAACAGTGAGTCAAATAATGGAAGAGGCCAGAACTCTCGTTACTGATCAGACAAAACAGTCAGTGAGTCGGATGATAGAGAAAGACGAGAACTCTATCGATACTGATCAGACAAAACAGTCAGTGAGTCAGATGATAGAGAAAGACGAGAACTCTATCGATACTGATCAGACAAAACAGTCAGTGAGTCAGATGATAGAGAAAGGCGAGAACTCTATCGATACTGATCAGACAAAACAGTCAGTGAGTCAGATGATAGAGAAAGGCGAGAACTCTATCGATACTGATCAGACAAAACAGTCAGTGAGTCAGATGATAGAGAAAGACGAAACTCGTTGCTGATCAGACAAAACAGTCAGTGAGTCGGATGATAGAGAAAGACGAGAACTCGTTACTGATCAGACAAAACAGTCAGTGAGTCAGATGATAGAGAAAGGCGAGAACTCTATCGATACTGATCAGACAAAACAGTCAGTGAGTCAGATGATAGAGAAAGACGAAACTCGTTGCTGATCAGACAAAACAGTCAGTGAGTCGGATGATAGAGAAAGACGAGAACTCGTTACTGATCAGACAAAACAGTCAGTGAGTCAGATGATAGAGAAAGGCGAGAACTCTATCGATACTGATCAGACAAAACAGTCAGTGAGTCGGATGATAGAGAAAGACGAAAACTCTATCGTTACTGATCAGACAAAACAGTCAGTGAGTCGGATGATAGAGAAAGACGAAAACTCTATCGATACTGATCAGACAAAACAGTCAGTGAGTCAGATGATAGAGAAAGGCGAGAACTCTATCGATACTGATCAGACAAAACAGTCAGTGAGTCAGATGATAGAGAAAGGCGAGAACTCTATCGATACTGATCAGACAAAACAGTCAGTGAGTCGGATGATAGAGAAAGACGAAAACTCTATCGATACTGATCAGACAAAACAGTCAGTGAGTCAGATTATGGAAAGAGCGAGAACTCGTTGCTGATCGGACGAAACGGTCAGTGACACAGATGATGGAAAAAAGACGACAACTCTCTGCATATCAGACGAATCAGACAGTGAGTGTGATGATGCAAATGATGAGAACCCGGTGCTAGCTATCAGAAGAGTCAGTGAGTAAGTGAGATGATGGAAAAAAGACTAGAACTCTGCAGATCAGACGAATTAGTCAGTGAGTGAGATGATGGAAAAAGACTAGAACTCGCTGCAGATCAGACGAATCAGTCAGTGAGTGAGATGATGGAAAAAGACTAGAACTCGCTGCAGATCAGACGAATCAGACAGTGAGTGAGATGATGGAAAAAGACTAGAACTCGCTGCAGATCAGACGAATCAGACAGTGAATGAGATGATGGAAAAAGACTAGAACTCGCTGCAGATCAGACGAATCAGACAGTGAGTGAGATGATGGAAAAAGACTAGAACTCGCTGCAGATCAGACAGTGAGTGAGATGATGGAAAAAGACTAGAACTCGCTGCAGATCAGAGAATCAGACAGTGAGTGAGATGATGGAAAAAGACTAGAACTCGCTGCAGATCAGACGAATCAGACAGTGAGTGAGATGATGGAAAAAGACTAGAACTCGCTGCAGATCAGACGAATCAGACAGTGAGTGAGATGATGGAAAAAGACTAGAACTCGCTGCAGATCAGACGAATCAGACAGTGAGTTAGATGATGGAAAAAGACCAGACCTCGCTGCAGTTCTGCAGTTCAGACGAAACATTTAACGAGTCAGAAGATGGGGAAATGGCAACAACTCGCTACTGATGAGACGAAACAGTCACTGAATCCGACGAACTGAACTCAAGTGAACAGTCATTTATTTCTCATAGCTTAGTTGTTATCACAGTGAGTGTGTTATAGAAGAAAAAAATCAAACTTAAAAAGACAGTTCCGGCGGTGAAATCATGTTATTGACAACGTAAGATGGCGCTGTTTTGATGTTTAGCTGTGGTGACTTACCCCAGATCCACCTCTCCGGACCTGTTGGTATCCAGGTAACCCATGACTTGATCCAGTGCCTTGTCACTGACAGGGTAACCCTCCAGCTGTAAACACACACACGCACACACACACACACACACACACACACACACACACACACACACACACACACACACACACACACATACACACACACACACACACAAACACACACACAACACACACACACACAAACACACAACACACACACACACACAACCACAACACACACACACACACACACACACACACACACACACACACACACACACACACACACACACACACACACACACACACACACACACCACATCAGTCAACTGAAATAACTTCAGAATAAGGAGGGGGGTACATAACTCGCTAACAGTGGTAGTTTCTAAACAGATAGGTCTTCATAGCGGTTGTTAATGCAGTGGTTGACTGAATCTGTCTAATTTCACGAGACGGATTTTTTCCCTTCTAATTTCTTGAGGTCTGCTGTGTTTTGATGTAACTTGTTCATTCTGTTTGCTATCTTCATAATTGTAAGATAAGTCTAATATCACGTAGGTGAAAAGACTTTCAATAAAAAGGAAGAAGAAGAAGAAGAAGAAGAGGGAATTCTGGACAGAAGGAGCAGCACAGAAGAAAAGAAAAAAGAGCCAACCAGCATTTACCTCAAAGGCGTACTTCATCTCATCTCTGGTGAGGAAGCCATCTTTGTCCTGGTCGATCTTGAGGAAGAGGTCGATGGTCCTGAGGTGCTCCTTCATGAAGAACAGGATGCGCATGGGGTCGATGTTGAAGATGTTCGTGGGGTCCACCTTCGACTCCTTCCGTCCGTGGAGAGGCCTGGATTGGTCGAAGCGTACGAGGAACATTCTCTGGGACTGTATCTTCTCCAGCACTTTCATGAAGTCCTTGTCCACCACGATGCCCTGGACGTGCGGAATCAAGGCAATGGTTGGGTAAAAACTCGTTAGAAAGTGATACACACACACACACACACACACACACACACACACACACACACACACACACACACACATACACCCCACACCCCAGCACGCACCACGCACGCACGCAGCAGCACACACACACACACACACCAGCACACACACACACACACCACACAACGCACGCACGCACGCACCACACACACCACACGACACACACACACACACACACACACACACCACACACACACACACACACACACACACACACACACACACACACACACACACACACACACACACACAACGCACGCGACGCGCTCTCAAACACACACACACACACACACACACACACACACACACACACACACACACACACACACACACACACACACACACGCTAATACACACGTGCGTAGGCATACATGCATACATAAATGCGCAATCACGCATGAACACAGACGTATAAAACCACTCACGCGCGCACTCACACACAGACATACAGATACGCGAGCACACACAAGGCACACATGCATACACATGCACGTTCACACACACAAATATACACGCACGCACGCACGCACGCACGCACGCACGCACGCACGCACACACACACACACACACACACACACACATACACACACACACACACACACACACACACACACACACACACACACACACACACACACACACACACACCTGCAGATCAAGTTCCTTCAGATTGCTGTGCTTACACTCGCCCAAGCGGTTCAGCATAATGGTGGTGTAGTGGGAAGGTATGGGGTTCAGTCCTAACTGAAAAACACACACAGACAGAAACCGTCAAAGTCAGTTGTGATTGCATCCAGTGTTGACAGCAACCAGAACAACGACATGTTGCGGATGTGGAAGAAGTCGCCGGTATGATTTTGCTGGTGAGGTCGTGTAAACTATACTGGGACCGTTAACCCTACCCTCTTGCCACCGTCACGGGATTACCACCACTTCACAACCACCGTCACAAGCAACACCAACAACCACAACCACAAGCAACACCAACAACCACCGTCACAAGTAACACCAACAACCACAACCACAAGCAACACCAACAACCACCGTCACAAGTAACACCAATAACCACAAACACCGTCATAGGCAACACCAACAACCACAACCACCATCACAAGCAACACCAACAACCACCATCACAAGCAACACCAACAACCACAACCACCATCACAAGCAACACCAACAACCACAACCACCATCACAAGCAACACCAACAACCACATCACAAGCAACACCAACAACCACAATCACAAACAACACCAACAACCACCATCACAAGCAACACCTACAACCACAACCACTATCACAGGCAACACCAACAACCACCATCACAAGCAACACCAACAACCACCATCACAAGCAACACCAACAACCACCACCACTAGCAACACCAACAACCCCAACCACCATCACAAGCAACACCAACAACCACCATCACAAGCAACACCAACAGCCACAACCACCATCACAAGCAACACCAGCAACCACAACCACCATCACAAGCAACACCAACAACCACCACCACAAGCAACACCTACAACCACAACCACCATCACAGGCAACACCAACAACCACAACCACCATCACAAGCAACACCAACAACCACAACCACTACAACCATCACCGCCGCCGCCACCACTACCTCATCAATGGTAACACACTCACATTATCATTGACGTCACGCAAGGTTTTGTGTGGAAGTTTTTCTGCGCTATCTATACATTTTCATTCATTCATTCATTAACGGCAGAGCTCAGGAATTGTGTGAAAGTCGAGGTGGACGTCCTGAGCTCCCCGTCCCTAATAAACCTACGGTTTCTGTGGACGTAAAGCAACACTTCAACAACAACATCATTAGCGGTAACATCTTGTCAACGGTAAGACACTCACACTAACGGTAACACCTCATCAGCGGTAACACGCTCACACTAACGGTAACACTTCATCAAGGGTAACACTCTCACACTAACGGTAACACCTCCTCAGCGGTAACACTCTCACACTAACAGTAACACCTCATCAGCGGTAACACACTCACACTAACGGCAACACCTCCTCAGCGGTAACACTCTCACACTAACGGTAACATCTCATCAACGGTATCACACTCACACTAACGGCAACACCTCATCAGCGGTAACACTCTCACACTAACGGTAACATCTCATCAACGGTATCACACTCACACTAACGGCAACACCTCCTCAGCGGTAACACTCTCACACTAACGGCAACACCTCGGCGGTAACACACTCACACTAACGGCAACACCTCCTCAGCGGTAACACTCTCACACTAACGGTAACATCGCATCAACGGTATCACACTCACACTAACGGCAACACCTCATCAGCGGTAACACACTCACACTAACGGCAACACCTCATCAGCGGTAACACACCCACACTAACGGCAACACCTCATCAGCGGTAACACTCTCACACTAACGGCAAACCTCCTCAGCGGTAACACACACTAACGGCAACACCTCCTCAGCGGTAACACTCTCACACTAACGGTAACATCTCATCAACGGTATCACACTCACACTAACGGCAACACCTCCTCAGCGGTAACACACTCACACTAACGGCAACACCTCCTCAGCGGTAACACACTCACACTAACGCAACACCTCACACAACCCCCCACACAAGGCAACACCAACAACCACCACCACAAGCAACACCTACAACCACAACCACCACACAACGGCCCCCCCCTCCCGGAACACCAACAACCACAAACCACCATCCAGCGGCAACAC
>JABMCL010002643.1:217500-222500 GCA_018857735.1 Alviniconcha marisindica
CACAAGGTGTGAACGCAGGGCGCTTTACAGTAAGACCCAAACACACACATAAAAGGTTCAAAAGAACTCTGTTTATTTGGAGAAAAAAACACAACATGCGAATTTTCGGGGTAATCCCCTTTATCAAGCTGCAAAACAACACTTATACAACTGTTAAACGGTGAAAAAACGACGATGGAAAATTAGATGGAGAGCTAAACCACTTATTTTGTCTTGTCCAGTGCTTGAAAGAATATTGACATCTTTACAATAACACTAAACACACACACACACACACACACACACACACACACACACACACACACACACACAATAGTATCCTGTGAGGTCTCGGCTGAAAGCGTTCCAGATCTTGAAAGAAAGTTTCTGTGGGTTCCCTTCCGTTTCTCTTTATTCACTTATTATTCCAACTTTGTGTTGCATCACAGTGGTTGGAAAATAACTACGTCTATTATTCCAGCTTTGTGTTGTATCACAGTGGTTGGAAAATAACCATGTCTATGCGACTCACTGGACAGATCCAAAGACCGCAATCCTTTGGCTTCACAGGCCAGGGGTACCAACGTCTCCAGACCTACCCCGCTCAACTGGTTGTCTGATAGCACCTGAAACAGGTATCAATACGTGCCATTATACAGTGGGTACCATGTGTCATTATATAGTGGGTACCAACGTCTCCAGACCTACCCCGCTCAACTGTTTGTCTGATAGCACCTGAAACAGGTACCAACACGTGCCATTATACAGTGGGTACCATATACAACGTCTCCAGACCTACCCCGTTCAACTGGTTGTCTTATAGCACCTGAAACAGGTAAGTAAGTAAGTAAATTGGTGTTTTACGCCCAATCAACCAGTACGGTTATATCAGGGCGATCCTGAAACAAGTATCAACACGTGCCATTATAAAGTGGGTACCATATACAATGTCTCCAGACCTACCCCGCTCAACTGCTTGTCTGATAGCACCTAAAATGGGTATTAACAGGCGTCATCATATCGTGGGTATCAAATACAAGCGTCATCATATCGTGGGTATCAAATACAAGCGTCATCATATCGTGGGTATCAAATACAGGCGTCATCATATCGTGGGTATCAAATACGAGCGTCATCATATCGTGGGTATCAAATACGAGCGGCATCATATGGTGGGTATCAAGTACGAGCGTCATCATATCGTGGGTATCAAATACAATACCCGCACAGCTGTTTGTCTAATAGCACCTGAAACAGGTATCAACACGTGCCATTATATAGTGGTACCATATACAACGTCTCCAGACCTACCCCGCTCAACTGCTTGTCTGATAGCACCTGAAACAGGTACCAACACGTGCCATTATATAGAGGGTACAATTAATTTGCAATGTCTCCAAGCCAGCCCCGTTCTGTTGACTGTCTGATTACAGCAGCTGATAAAAGTATTAAAGGGGATTGAGTGTTAGATTATAGCAGCTGACACAAGTATTAAAGGGGACCACAAACCCGCCCGCATCACGGGCCCCAGCCAAAGGAATGGAATAAATGTACAAAACAGAACATTTTTTTTTAAATCTGATCTTCAGATCAGACCAACATGGCCGCGCCCTAAGGATCTACATTTCGAAGCCAACCCCACCCCCCCTCCCCCACCAATAAAAGTGCCAAATTTGAAATCATTACGGCCCTTTCCCCCAAAGCGCATGAACACGTCAAAGGAGTTCTATCGGAACGCATTGAAAGTAGATTTGTTACAGGACCATCAAATATACTGTTTGCAGGCGTGTATGTGTGCTCTTTCCATCCCGGAAATTTTACAGGCTGGGGCAGTGAAGGGGTTAATTGTATGGAGATGATGACGTCTGGCAGACGGCCAGTACTGACCAAGTGTGTAAGGAAACGGTTGGTTCTCAGCAGCTGTCCCAGGTACTCGCTTTCCTGCTTAGTGACCTTGTTGCCGGAAAGGGTCAGCTGGGTCAGCTCCGTGTCCAGCTGTGGACAGGTCATGGTGCCAATCATCATCATCATCATCATCATCTTCATGATGTATTATTTGTGACACCCCATCTCGAAGGAGTCCGGGGGCGCTTACAAACGCTTGCAGATGCGCGCATTCATTACACGCACACACACACACACACACACACACACACACCACACACACACACGCACACGCACGCACGCACCACGCACGCACGCACGCACGCACGACCCACCCCACCACCACCATACTCTCTCTCTCTCTCACCACACACACACACACACACGCACACACGCACACACACACACACACACACACACACACACACACACACACACACACACACACACACCGAGTTGTGATTAGATGTAAAATACAAGTGTCGTGGTGACAATCTTAATTATATCTTAATGTAGTTTCAGGTCTAACCTGGACCCACGCATATATACCGACCACGAGCAGAATGGTGGTAATCTCAATGTAGTTTCAGGTCTAACCTGGACCCATGCATATATACCGACCACAAGCAGAATGGTGGTAATCTCAATGTAGTTTCAGGTCTAACCTGGACCCATGCATATATACCGACCAAAAGCAGAATGGTGGTAATCTCAATGTAGTTTCAGGTCTAACCTGGACCCATGCGTACTGACCACGAGAAGTGTGGTGGTAATCTTAATGCAGTTTCCGGTCTAACCTGGATACATGCATATAATTATACCGACCACGGGGAGAGGGGTGGTAATCTCAATGTAGTTTCAGGTCTAACCTTGACCCATGCGTACTGACCACGAGAAGTGTGGTGGTAGTCTTAATGTAGTTTCAGGTCTAACCTTGCCCATGCATACTGACCACGAGAAGTGTGGTGGCAGTCTTAATGTAGTTTCAGGTCTAACCTAGTCCCACGCATACTGACCAGTAGAAGAGTGGCGGTAATCTTAATGTAGTTTCAGTTCTAACCTGGACCCAAGCATACTGACCACGAGGTCAGTGGTGGTAATTTTAGTGCAGTTTCCGGTCTAACCTGGATCCATGCATATAATTAAACCGACCAGTAGAAGAATGGTGGTAATTATATCTTAATATAATTTCAGGTCTAACCTGGACCCATGCGTACTGACCACGAGAAGTGTGGTGGTAATCTTAATGCAGTTTCCGGTCTAACCTGGATACATGCATATAATTATACCGACCACGGGGAGAGGGGTGGTAGTCTTAATGTAGTTTCAGGTCTAACCTTGACCCATGCATACTGACCACGAGAAGTGTGGTGGTAATCTTAATGTAGTTTCAGGTCTAATCTTGACCCATGCATACTGACCACGAGAAGTGTGGTGGTAATCTTAATATAGTTTCAGGTCTAATCTTGACCCATGCATACTGACCACGAGAAGTGTGGTGGTAATCTTAATATAGTTTCAGGTCTAATCTTGACTCATGCATACTGACCACGAGAAGTGTGGTGGTAATCTTCATATAGTTTCAGGTCTAACCTTGACCCATGCATACTGACCACGAGAAGTGTGGTGGTAATCTTAATATAGTTTCAGGTCTAATCTTGACCCATGCATACTGACCACGAGAAGTGTGGTGGTAATCTTAATATAGTTTCAGGTCTAATCTTGACTCATGCATACTGACCACGAGAAGTGTGGTGGTAATCTTCATATAGTTTCAGGTCTAACCTTGACCCATGCATACTGACCACGAGAAGTGTGGTGGTAATCTTAATATAGTTTCAGGTCTAACCTTGACCCATGCATACTGACCACGAGGAGCGTGAGGGCGGCCTTGAACTCCAGCGGTGCCAGACAGACGTCCTTGACGACGACGGTGCCCATCCCCAGCTGCTTCATCAGCGACGACAGCGGCACCACGCCCAGCGACTGGCACAGCTTCTTGTAGCGATGCCGCAGCACCGCCACCTCCGTGTCATACGTGTCAGGTGTTACTGCAACACGCAGGTACGTGTCAGGTGTCATTGTAATCTAAACACAGGTACTTGTCAGGTGTCACTGCAACACAGGTACGTGTCAGGTGTCACTGCAACACGCAGGTACGTGTCAGGTGTCATTGTAATCTAAACACAGGTACTTGTCAGGTGTCACTGCAACACAGGTATGTGTCAGGTGTCACTGCAACAAGCACAGACACAGGTAGTGTCAGGTGTCACTGCAACAAGCACAGACACAGGTAGTGTCAGGTGTCACTGCAACAAGCACAGACACAGGTAGTGTCAGGTGTCACTGCAACAAGCACAGACACAGGTAGTGTCAGGTGTCACTGCAACAAGCACAGACACAGGTAGTGTCAGGTGTCACTGCAACAAGCACAGACACAGGTAGTGTCAGGTGTCACTGCAACAAGCACAGACACAGGTAGTGTCAGGTGTCATGCTGCATGCACAGACACAGGTAGTGTCAGGTGTCATGCAGCATGCACAGACACAGGTAGTGTCAGGTGCCATGCAGCATGCACAGACACAGGTAGTGTCAGGTGTCGTGCAGCATGCACAGACACAGGTAGTGTCAGGTGTCATGCAGCATGCACAGACACAGGTAGTGTCAGGTTTCATGCAGCATGCACAAAGACAAGTACATGGCAGGAGTCATGGCAACGTGCACAGACATAGTTAAATAAGAATATTGTTCTATGACGGAATGATGAGGTGCTCTCGGACTCATCTCTATTTGACAGTGTCCTTGATTCTATAAAGAGCTATATCCCATTGCTCTATAATTATCCACCTACCCTGGCACCTATCATAATAATAATAATAGTAATAATAATTAAAAACATAAATGTACATTTATCATGCGCTCATCAACGCCCTGAGCGCTTACATGATACATATTAACCTAAATATCATATTCTATACACATGTAGAGCATAGTCCTACCAAAACAATTTACATAAAGTATTATACGGAAAAACACACACACGCACTACACACACACACACACACACACACACACACACACACACACACACACACACACACACACACACACACACACACTGACTGTAGCAGAAACTG
>JABMCL010002643.1:232500-275000 GCA_018857735.1 Alviniconcha marisindica
TTTCTCTTCAAAAAGGCTGTGGCTTGTGGACACTGTCCTGTGACTTTGTCCATCACTTCCTACTGAAACATTAAAATGGCTCTCTTCGCTGCCCATCTTAACGCAGAAGTCATTCTGGTGGTGACTGTGTAGCGATAGGTATGTAATCTCCCTCTCCCCCCACCTCCATACCCCCTTCCCATCGTTCCCCCCGTCCCCTAATAAGCCTTGTGGTTTCTGTGGACGTTAAGCACCATGTTTACTTAACACTGAACGTCAGAGCTCAGGAGCTGTGTGAAAGTCGAGGTGGACGTCCTGGGCTCCTGTCCCTAATAAACCTACGGTTTGTGTGGACGTAAAGCAACACTTCAACATCAGCTGATAAGACATGAACCTCGTTTTTACTGTCGTGGAACACAAAGACGCCACAATCAGTAACGCAAAGTTGCTTCCACAATACATCGTCTTAAATGAACACCTGCACGCATTAAAAGGCCGGAAAAATAATACGTGTATCTTGACACCAGAAGCTAGGAACCCCCAGGCTTCAAGCATATCAAACCTCGGTGTTTGTCGGTGGTGTAGTGTGAAGTTATTGGAGCCATAATCTACCTTTAGTAGTAGGAATAATAATAAAAGTATTTATACAGCACGAAACCTTATCAGGAGACTATTCTAAGATTACACACGCACACGCATACACACAGGCACCTACACAGCATAACTATACACCACTTAATTTACAGCCAACTTAAACAAATCTGAAACAAGAATGACTGCTTACGTTCTAAACCAAGATCCAAACACATAAAAGGTCAAAAAGAACGCTGTTTACTATGAAAATCTGAAACAAGAATGACTGCTAGCGTTCTAACTTGTTTTAGGAAGGTCATGCCAACATTCCTCCAAGCATCGGACATAGCTCACCCCAAAAAAGATAAATGGATTAGCTCTCCATCTAATCGTTTAATTGTTTACTGTCGTTTTGTAGCTTTATAAAGGGGATTACCCCAAAAATTCACATGTGTTTTGTCGTAATAAACACCGTTATTCTGAACCTTTTGTGTGTTTGGATCTTGCTATTTACTATGACAAAACACATGCGAATTTTCGGGGTAATAAGCCTATTTTTCAAGCTACAAAACAACACTTGAACAACAGTTAATAACTTAAACAGATGACAGATGGGGTCTTGAGGCGGAGGGGGATATTACCCAGTGTGTACGACCCTACCTTTCACAGTGGCACCAACAGCTTCCAAAGCCTCAGCAGCTCCTCTCATATCCAGGTCTTTCTTTCGTGGGACGAGTGAACCACTACTTCAGTCGATCACACCGGTCAGTTCTGCAGATAGCAAACACCAGCAACGGAGCAAATGAATCCCAGAATTTAGTCACGCTGGTCAGTTCTGCAGATACCAAACAGCAGCGAGTAGCAAATGAATCCCAGAATTTAGTCAGTTCTGCAGATACCAAACAGCAGCGAGCAGCAAATGGATCCCAGAATTTAGTCAGTTCTGCAGACACCAAACAGCAGCGACGACGCAGAACGAGCAGGAGAACAAATAGTACGCAGGCACGTCAGAGGAACAAATATTTGTTCCCATCCGACTCCAACACGTCACGGCATACGTATGATATACGACTCCAACACGTCACGGCATACGTATGATATACGGGACAAACGTTTCCCCATACCTCACGCAGACGCTTGGTCGCCTATAGTCAGCGGTACGTACTTCACAAAGACCTTTTCTAATCCACCTTCTTGGACGTCGGGGCTATGACTATCATGGAAGCGACGACCGCGACCGCTAAAAGACCTCCGAATTGATCTCATCACAATAAAAACTGGCGATCGCAGAGCGAAGAGAAATTGACAATAATTGACGAAGCCATATCCAGCCAGCAACCCGGCCCTGTTTCGACGACCGTGTGGCTCAAAACACCATACGTCTACGAGTGCGTTAGACTACTCCCCCTTGAAAAAAACCATACCCTGATTTCGTTTCAGCTACTTGTTGAGGACTATGGGTATTAGCATTGGCAGTCCAGCTGTAATGGAATCAAGGGCACGCTTGATTGGATCGCGTTACGGCTGATTGCTTCTCTGGCCGGTTGACGCGGAGCACTGCCAGGTTAGAAAACAATGGTCAGTTTGGCTGGCCTGTACTGAGCGCTAGCTGCGTCACACACCCGTTGTTTGGCTCCTGATGGGGTTGGACGTAAACCAACGGCACAGGGCCCAAAACAGAATGACACACCTTTCCGAACAAAGAGCGCAAAGATATCGGCCAGGCTGTGGAAAAACAAAGAAACATGCTTGAAAACTTTGAACGTTTTGCCAGGAAGAGAGAGAGAGAGAGAGAGAGAGAGAGAGAGAGAGAAGAGAGAGAGAGAGAGAGAGAGAGAGAGGACAGACAGAAGACAGAGAGAACAGACAGACAGCAGCAGAGACAGAGAGACAGAAGACAGAGCGACAGCGAACACGAGAGAGCAGACAGACAGACACACACACACACACACACACACACCAACAACACACACACAGAGAGACAGATAGAGACAGAGAGAGAGAGAGACAGACGGAGACAGCGGACAGAGAGAGAGAGAGAGAGACAGACAGACAGGGAGAAAGAGAGAGAGAGATAAACAGACACAGAGAGAGACAGACAGGGACAGAAACAGAGAGATAGCCAGACAGAGAGAGAAGAGACAGACAGACGGGGAGAGAGAGAGAGAGAGAGAGAGAGAGAGAGAGAGAGAGAGAGAGAGAGAGAGAGAGAGAGAGAGAGAGAGAAGGGTAAGTCAGCTGAACTGTGTTTGCCTGTTTATAAAGTCTGAAAATGTGTTGATGTGCTCAAACTGTGTGAGGACAAGTTGAAGTACTTGAGGAATACCTCGAGATTTAATACCTAGAGGTTCAATGCCTAGAGATTCAAAGTAACGTCACTCAAATTAAGAGTTACGAGCTGATGAATGATATTATGGATCAGTTTCTCGCTCAGTCACCCGTGAATTTTTTTCATTTATTTTTTAGACGAGTTTTTGTGTGTGTGTGTGTGTGTGTGTGTGTGTGTGTGTGTGTGTGTGTGTGTGTGTGTGTGACGTCGATTATACCTGACTGAATCCTGCTGGCCTCTGGAACAGTTACGTTTGAAACGGTCCGGTGTGCGTCGTGTTGTGGTGTTGACGCCAGTCGCTCGACGGGTACACGCCACTAATCCAGTGGCCACGGGCTCCAACCCTTTGACTTTTGTTTTCGGTGACTACACCCCGCGGTAAGTAAGTAAACATTGTGCTTAACGTCCACAGAAACAATCAGGCTTATTAGGGACGGGGAGAAGGGGGGGGGGGGGGGGGGAGGGGGGGGGTATGGAGGGGGGGGAGATTATATACCTTTCGCTACACTGTCACCACCAGAATGACTCCTGCGGTGGGGCATTTTAATATTTCATTAACTGTGAGGGACAAAGTCACAAGACAGTGTCCACGGACCGCAGCTTTTGAAGAGAAAGGAAAGCCGAAGCGGTATCGAACCGAGGTCCCTCTGCTTACCAGCCTAACGCCTTACCGCTAGGCCAAACCGGCTCTCTGCGCCCTGTGGCTGTTTTGTCTCCCTTTAGAACCGCCATCCGCTGTCCACCTGAACCTCACCCTGTGCAGTCACTGGTTGGTTGAGTGTTGCTTTACGTCCACAAAAACCGTAGGCTTATTAGAGACGGGAGCCCAGGACAGCCACCTCGACTTTCACACAGCTCCTGAGCTCTGCTCTGCAGTCATGGACTACGTATATTTATGCAGGTCTGTGGATGTGATCCTGCCCACCTGTGAGCCGGTTTGGCCCAACGGTAAGGCGTTAGGCTGGTAAGCAGAGGGACCTCGGTTCGAATCCGGTTCGGCTCTCCTTTCTCTTCAAAAATTGTGTCTTGTGACTTTTTTCTAATATCACCTCGATGCGAACAGACATAAAATAAAATATTGCAAAACATATCATATCCTTTACTTACAAAAAGTTTTGTGACCTGGTCCCTCAAAGTTAATCAAACATCAAAATGGCTCTCATCGCTGCCCGTCTTAATGCAGGAGTCATTCTGGCGGTGACAGTGCAGCGACAGGTATATAATCTCCCTCTTCCCCCACCTCCGTACCCATTCCCCCTCCCCCCCTTCCTAATAAGCCTTGTGGTTTCTGTGGACGTCAAGCACCATGTTTGTACTTACTTACTGCCCACTTCTCTCTTCAATGCAGCCTCCACTTCAACGTGTTTCAGTAACGTCCTGCAGTCTGCTGCCAATATCGATTCTCTCCCCCCCCCGCCCCCCCCCCCCCCCCCTTTTCACTCCACACGCCGGTCATCAATTTCCAAGGTTCTGTACTGTCAACATTCTCTACGTCAGGCATGCTTTGTTATTATTTGCAGTGACTCTTTCAGATCCTTTACTTACAGATGAAGAACATGCACTGTAGCCCTGGTATTCATGGTGTCCAAACACTAGCTCTTTTTTTTTTTCGCCTTGGAATGCCGTCTGCTTCCTCTTCGGCTTTGTCCAGAGTAGCTTCCCCTAACCGCACGCACGTGTTGTGTTGTTGCTCGAGGTGAGGGGAGAGAGAGAGGTAGGTGTAACAGGCTAGTGACGTCTATTGGCGAGCTTGCACTAGGCCCATTCCCGTGTCAACTGAGTCCAGGCGGGGATGTTTTTAGTGCGTAGGATCTTGGATGGGTCGACAGGGTGATAGTGGCCAGCGGAGTAGGCCGGCGGGGTTAATTAATTAATTTGTTGTAGATAATTCTTATAATTTCTTTTATTAGGACAGTAACTTTTAAGAGGGGGCCCTCGGGAAGTGGCAATTTTATGCGATATGCACAGCTTGATGCCAGTAGGATTTTTCATGTTTTTATCTATGAATGACTTTACCAGGATGTTTATTTGCTTTTGTTGCAATTAAGTGTTTTATGATTGGAGTGAATGTGTGATACGGGTACTTGGCACCACAAAACATTCTTCGTGCAGTGTATTGACAATGTCTGTGTGTGGATCTGTGAGCACAAATATCAGTGTCTGCGTTTGTGAGTACAAATGACAGTGTCTGTTTGCGTCTGTGAGCGTAAGTGTGAAGGTGTCTGTGCATCTGTGAACACAAGTGTGACTGTCTGTGTATCTGTCTGCATAAGTGTGAAGGTGTGCATCAGTGATCACAAGTGTGACGGTGTGTGTGTGTGTGTGTGTGTGAGAGAGAGAGAGAGAGAGAGAGAGAGAGAGAGAGAGAGAGAGAGAGAGAGAGAGAGAGAGAGAGAGAGAGAGAGAGAGAGAGAGAGTGTATTAGTGAGCACAAGTGTGAAGGTGTCTGTATCTGTGAGCACAAGTGTGATGGTGTCTGTATCGGTGAGCACAAGTGTGACGGTGTCTGTGTGCGTCTGTGAGCATAGATGTGACAGTGCGTGAGCACAAGTGTGACGGTGATTGTGTGCGTCTGTGAGCACAAGTGTGACGCTATCTGTGTGTGTATTAGTGAGCACAAGTGTGACGGTGTCCGTCTGTCAGCGTAAGTTTGAAAATGTATGTGTGTACATCGGTCAGCACAATTTAAAAAATGTCTGCGAGTAGTTCACTGAGCAGAAGTGTGAAAATGTCTGTGTGTGTTTGGAGCACAAGTGTGACAATGTTTGCGTGTGCGTCTGTGAGCACAAAACGTGTGACATTTTGTGTGTGTGTGCGTCTGTGAGCACAAAACGTGACATTTTGTGAGTGCGTCTGTGAGCACAAAACGTGTGACATTTTGTGTGTGTGTGTGTGTGTGTGCGCGTCTGTGAGCACAAAACGTGACATTTTGTGTGTGCGTCTGTGAGCACAAAACGTGTGACATTGTGTGTGAGTCTGTGAGCACAAAACGTGTGACATTGTGTGTGAGTCTGTGAGCACAAAACGTGTGACATTGTATGTGTGTGTGTGCGTCTATGAGCACAAAACGTGACATTTTGTGTGTGTGTGTGTGTGTGTGTGTGTGTGTGTGTGTGTGTGTGTGTGTGTGTGTGTGTGTGTGTGTGTGTGTGTGTGTGTGTGTGTGCGTCTGTGAACACAAAACGTGTGCCATTGTGTGTGAGTCTGTGAGCACAAAACGTGTGTGACTGTCAATGTGTGAGTCTGTGAGCACAAAACGTGTGAGACTGTCAGTGTGTGTGCGTCTGTGAGCACAAAACGTGTGAGACTGTCAATGTGTGAGTCTGTGAGCACAAGTGCCACAATGTTTGTGAGTACCTGCGAGTACCGCACCGAAGGCAAAATCACGGACCGCTGTACGTTCCGCCTACACGGCAAACAAAACCCACCGAAGACCCATCGATTGTTTCCTGGCACACACCCAGTGCAAGCCACTGGCAAGCTTCAGATGGCGAACAGGAAACTGGCCTTCAGGCACAATGGCGAACAGGAAACTGGCCTTCAGGCACAATGGCGAACAGGAAACTGGCCTTCAGGCACAATGGCGAACAGGAAACTGGCCTTCACGCACAACGGCGAACAGGAAACTGGCCTTCACGCACAACGACGACAAAACTACAAGCTCGCAACTCGTAACCCTTTTGACTTCAGACTTTAATTCAGTGAATGTATTCAGCCCAGCAGCACAATAACCCCCCGCCCACTCCGGAAGATCACTATAAGCATAATTGTATTATATACCGTACATTACGAAATAATCAAGTCAGGGTCACACAAAAACGACTGCAACTGTTCACACACACACATACATATACCTCTCTCTCACACACACGTCTGTCTCTTCATGTGCGCGCACGCACACACACACACACTCTCTCTCTCTCTCTCACACACACACGCACCTCTCTCCACATACGCACCTCTCTCTCTCGCTCTCACACACACACACACACACCTCTCTCTCTCACACACACACCTCTCTCTCTCTCACATACACACACACCCACACACACACGCACGCACGCACGCACGCACACCTCTCTCTCTCTCTCTCTCACACACACACACACACACACACACACAGCAACCCCTGCAAGTACACACGCCAGCTTCTCTCAACACAACACACACACTTCTCACACACACACCTTTCTCTCTCTCTCACTCACACACACGCACCACACCCTCTCTCTCTCTCTCGTCTCTCTCTCTCTCTCTCACACACACACAGCAACCCCTGCAAGTACACACGCCAGCTCTCTCTCACACACACACACACACACCTACACACTCCCTCCCTCTGTGTCCCAGTCCTCAGTCCCAGCCAGGCATCAGCTGCCGACAGCACTGGCAACACTGGGGTCAAACACGGGGCAGAAGAAGTTCAGTTTTTTCCGCAGCAACGACACCGTGACGGGGATGGCCTCAAAAGACTCGCCGTCAATGTTGTACCACGTCGGCAACTCCTGCAACCAACAGCACGGCAAGGAGTTAGTTAGTACGGCAAGGAGTTAGTTAGTACGGCAAGGAGTTAGTACAATAAGGAGTTAGTACGGCAAGGAGTTAGTACAATAAGGAGTTAGTACGGCAAGGAGTTAGTGCAACAAGGAGTTAGTACGGCAAGGAGTTAGTACAACAAGGAGTTAGTTAGTTAGTACGGCAAGGAGTTAGTATAACCAGGAGTTAGTACGGCAAGGAGTTAGTACAACAAGGAGTTAGTACGGCAAGGAGTAAGTACAACAAGGAGTTAGTACAAGAAGAAGTTAGTTAGTTAGTACGGCAAGGAGTTAATACAACAAGGAGTTAGTACGGCAAGGAGTTAGTACAATAAGGAGTTAGTACGGCAAGGAGTTAGTACAATAAGGAGTTAGTACGGCAAGGAGTTAGTACAACAAGAGTTAGTACAACAAGGAGTTAGTACGGCAAGGAGTTAGTACAACAAGGAGTTAGTACGGCAAGGAGTTAGTACAACAAGGAGTTAGTACGGCAAGGAGTTAGTACAACAAGGAGTTAGTTAGTTATCGGCAAGGAGTTAGTACAACAAGGAGTTAGTACGGCAAAGAGTTAGTACAACAAGGAGTTAGTACGGCAAGGAGTTAGTATAACCAGGAGTTAGTACAGCAAGGAGTTAGTAGATCAAGGAGTTAGTAGATCAAGGAGTTAGTACAAGGAGTTAGTCAGTACGGCAAGGTTTTAGTTAGTATGGCAAGGAGTTAGTACAACAAAGAGTTAGTTACTTAGTACAACATGGAGTTAGTTACTTAGTACAGCAAGGAGTTAATTACTTAGTACGGCAAGGAGTTAGTTACTTAGTACGGAAAGGAGTTAGAACGGCAATGAGTTAGTACGGTAAAAAGTCAGTACAGCAAGAAGTTACACAGGTTAGAACAAAAAAGTCACAAGGATTTCAGTACCAGTTAGTCAACACAGTACTCTCAACACAGAGCAGTACGTTAGTACTGTCAAGCATGTGACAGTTAGCCCCCACACCCACACACACACGAGCAGTGTTAGTTACTGATTTTCAGGAATGTTCAGGGCGATGCTGACGTCATGACCACAGTTGGTTAGTCCCCCACACCCACCACCCACACACACAGAGCATCGTTGTGTTACCTGGTTTTCAGGAATGTTCAGGGCGATGCTGACGTCACTGACCAACAGTTGGTTAGTCTCTCCCCCCCACCCCCCCACCCACCCCCCCACACACAACGGCAGCCTGTTCGAATGTTAGCTGCTGACGTATTGACAGCTAGTTGTTACCCCCCCCCCCACACACGCATCTGGTACGATTTTCAGGAATGTTCGAGGGCGATGCTGACGTCACGACCAACAGTTGGTTAGTTCCCCTCCCCCCACCAACCCACAACATACACGAGCATCGTTGTGTTACCTGGTTTTCGGGAATGTTCAGGGCGATGCTGACGTCACTGACCAACAGTTGGTTAGTCCTCGCCCCCCCCCACACGCCCACACAAGCGTTGTGTACCTGATTTTCAGGAATGTTGAGGGCGATGCTGACGTCATTGACCAGCAGTTGGTTAGTCCCCCCCCCCCCCAACACACACGAGCAGTCGTTGTGTTACCTGATTTTCAGGAAATGTTGAGGGCGATGCTGACGTCACTTGACCACAGTTGGTTAGTTCCCCCCCCCCCCCCACCAACACGAGCAGTCGTTGTGTTACCTGATTTTCAGGAATGTTCAGGGCGATGCTGACGTCATGACCACCAGTTGGTTAGTCCCCCCCCCCCCCACAAACACGAGCAGTCGTGTGTTACCTGATTTTCAGGAATGTTGAGGGCGATGCTGACGTCATTGACCAGCAGTTGGTTAGTCCCCCCCCCCCCAACACACACGAGCAGTCGTTGTGTTACCTGATTTTCAGGAATGTTGAGGGCGATGCTGACGTCTTTGACCACCAGTTGGTTATCCCCCCCTCCTTCCCCCAACACACACGAGCAGTCGTTGTTACCTGATTTTCAGGAATGTTGAGGGCGATGCTGGCGTCTTTGACCACCAGTTGGTTATCCCCCCCTCCTTCCCCCAACACACACGAGCAGTCGTTGTTACCTGATTTTCAGGAATGTTGAGGGCGATGCTGGCGTCTTTGACCACCAGTTGGTTATCCCCCCCTCCTTCCCCCAACACACACGAGCAGTCGTTGTTACCTGATTTTCAGGAATGTTGAGGGCGATGCTGACGTCCTTGACCAGCAGCTGGCGGTTGGTGTCACAGCCGTACCTGGGGACGGTCCTCTTCATCCTTTGCCACCTGCAGCCCACAGAGTTCGTCTTACGCCTCCTCCACCACTGCCAGTGTCAGCAGATTACACTTTAACCCCCCCCCCCTCCCCCACCCCACCATGACCACTTCCTCCTCCCAATCCCTGGCCTCAAGGTGAAAGGCAGTGCATGCATACCCCCCCTGCCCCCCGCCCCCCACCCCCCCCAGCCCCATTCCCCCACCCCACACACGAAGCAAACCACCTGTACAAAAGCAGGACCGGTAAATGATTGCTAGATTAGTTTTTTCTCTTCTCTTTATCTCTATTACTGCAAGTTTTCTTATTTTCTGGTTATATTTGACAATATTTAATTTTGAGAAAGAAAATAAGACACATAAACCTACTAGGTTGTCCCATCGACGCTCATGAATGATGAAAGTCCATACCACAGGAGCTCAGTCAGATGGGTGCTAAACTCTCTCTCTCTCTCTCTCTCTCACACACACACATTACTGTCACACTCACACACACACACACACACACACCTACACACACATCACTGTCACACACACACACACATACACACACCTCACTCACTCACGCACGCGCACGCACACATCACTGTCACACACACGCACACACACACACACACACACACCACTCACTCACATACACACACCACTCACTCACACACACACACTAGTGTCACATGCACACTCATACAAAATACACTCACACACACATACACAAACAAAATAAAGTACTAAAGAGAGACAGAGAGAGAGAGAGACGGCGGGGGGGGGGGGGGGGGGGGAAGCAATGCTAAGATAAGAGGCCAGACTAGAAGGCCAGAGTTCAGACCCCAGACTTACCCTTCCGATATGAGTTCTGTCTTGGATGGGTCTGCTGGCCCGATCCCAAACTGAATCCCTGGTATTTTCTGAAAAAAGCAACGGACCATGAAACACAAATAATAATATAATAATAATGTACATTTATCATGCGCTCATCAACGCCCTGAGCGCTCATATGATATGCATTAACCTAACTACAATATTCTATACACACAAAGAGCACCTACCAAAACAATTTACATAAGGTATTATGTGGAAACACACACACACACACACACACACACACACACACACACACACACACAACAACACACACACACATGTGCATGCACTCAATGACTAGCAGAAACTGGGTATTGATATTAGTTGGGGTGGAAATACTGTGAGAAGAGGAAGGTTTTCAGTTGGGCTTTAAAAGATGACACGGTTGAGCAGTCAGTGAAGTCAAATCACTGAAGCGTAACTGTCTTGCAACCCACCGTGAACCCATTACACTTTGCGCTAGAATTCCAGAGATCAACCATTTCCTCTTTAACTGTCTGAACATGGGTAAGAACTACAGGTACAAATTGTACTACAATCAGACAACAGACACACCAGAATGTTAAATACCCTGGGGGTGGGGGGTGGGAGAATTCAGAGAAAGGGAGAGAGGCAAAAAAGAAGATAGACTGATAACTGTTTTCATGTCCAGTCAACCACAGTGGTTATATCAGGGTGAAGACGAAGAAGAAGAAAAAGCAGAAGAAAAAGCAGAGGGTGGAAAAAAAGAGAAAAAAAGAGGGAGAGGTAAACAGAAAAACAACAACAGGAAGACGGGGGCAGAGAGACAGATGGACAGAGACAGAGAGAAGGTGAGTGAGAGAATGAATGAATGAATAAACCTCATAAACTTTATTTTACGAGGGTAGGAGTAGACACAGGGTCTTTTTACATGCAGCCCTCGCCCATGAGGGACTAGATCTACTGTTCTGGCAACATGTTGAGAGACATGACATAACATGACAACAGGGATGATCTCTACACATGTAGACAGTGCCACCTGTTCTGGCAACATGTTGGGAGACATGACATAACATGACAACAGGGATGATCTCTACACATGTAGACAGTGCCACCTGTTCTGCCAACATGTTGGGATACATGACATAACATGACAACAGGAATGATCTCTACACACAGCGTTACCTGTTCTGGCAACATGTTGGGAAACATGACATGCCATGACAACAAGGATGATCTCTACACACACACACAGTGTCACCTGTTCTGGCAACATGTTGGGAGACATGACATGCCATGACAACAGGGATGATCTCTACACACACACAGTGTCACCTGTTCTGGCAACATGTTGAGAGACATGACATGCCATGACAACAGGGATGATCTCTCTACACACACACACACCTGTTCTGGCAGCATGTTGGGAGACATGACATGACATGACAACAGGAATAATCTCTATACACACAGACAGTGTCACCTGTTCTGGCAGCATGTTGGGAGACATGACATAACATGACAACAGGAATGATCTCTACACACACAGTGTCACCTGTTCTGGCAACATCATGAACATGTTGGGAGACATGACATGCCATAACAACAGGGATGATCTCTACACACGCAGACAGCGTCACCTGTTCTGGCAACATGTTGGGAGAAGACATGACATGACATGACATGACAACAGGAATAATCTCTAGACATGCAGACAGTGTCACCTGTTCTGGCAGCATGTTGGGAGACATGACAGTCAGCTCCACAGTGGACAGCTGCACAGAGACTCTGTCTTCTTCATCCTGCTCCTCCTCCATCTTCAGCATCGTGTCTCGCCGCTCTAGCCACACACAACGCACAACACTCAGTGTGGGTCTATGTCCAGTCTGCCTCTGTCTGGTCATGTCTTCAGCATCATGTCTTTGTCTCTTGGCCAAACACAACACTCAGTGTGGGTCTACATCTGGTCTGCCTCTGTCTGGTCATGTCTTCAGCATCATCTCTTTGTCTCTTGGCCAAACACAACACTCAGTGTGGGTCTATGTCCAATCTGCCTCTGTCTGGTCATGTCTTCAGCATCATGTCTTTGTCTCTTGGCCAAACACAACACTGGTCATGTCTTCAGCATCATGTCTTTGTCTCTTGGCCAAACACAACACTCAGTGGGTAATTGGTTCCTCTGTCTGGGCTGTCTTCAGACTCTCTTTGTCTCTTGGCCAAACACAACACTCAGTTGGGTCTATGCCAATCTGCTCTGTCTGGTCATGTCTTCAGCATCATGTCTTTGTCTCTTGGCCAAACACAACACTGGTCATGTCTTCAGCATCATGTCTTTGTCTCTTGGCCAAACACAACACTCAGTGTGGGTCTACATCTGGTCTGCCTCTGTCTGGTCATGTCTTCAGCATCATCTCTTTGTCTCTTGGCCAAACACAACACTCAGTGTGGGTCTATGTCCGTCTGCCTCTGTCTGGTCATGTCTTCAGCATCATCTCTTTGTCTCTTGGCCAAACACAACACTCAGTGTGGGTCTACATCTGGTCTGCCTCTGTCTGCTTATGTCTTCAGCATCATGTCTGGCTGCTCTGGCCATGCACAACACTCAGTATGGGTCTACATCTGGTCTGCCTCTGTCTGGTTATAACATCTACAGCATTGCATCTCATTTTCACCTCTCTGGCCACACACAACGCACAACACTCACTGACTCAGTGTGGGTCTATGTCTGGTCTGCCTCTGTCCGCTTATGTCTTCAGCATCACGTCTTTGTCACTCTGGCCACACACAATGCACAACACTCAGTGTGGGTCTATGTCTGGTCTATGTCTGGTCTGCCTCTGTCTGCTTATGTCTTCAGCATCACATCTTTGTCACTCTGGCCACACACAACGCACAACTCAGTGTGGGTCTATGTCTGGTCTGCCTCTGTCTGCTTATGTCTTCAGCATCAGGTCTTTGTCTCTTTGCCACACACAACACTCAGTGTGGGTCTACATCTGGTCTACCTCTGTGTCTGCTTCTGTCTTCAGCATCATGTCTTTGTCACCCTGGCCACACACAACACTCAGTGTGGGTCTACATCTGGTCTGCCGCCTGGTCTGGTCAAAGTGTCAGGTACACCTCAAATGTGTGGATACGGAACATCAAACCAAGTCCATCTGAACCCTCGAACTGCTCTTGACAGTGTTTGATTTTTTCCTTCTACTTTAGTCATGCTTGATCCGTGTATTTTAAACCTAAGATGATCTTATGTTGTTATTGTAATACAAGCATTTCGATTAAACAGTGATAAACAATAAAATCCCACAGATCCACGAAACGTAGGGGGCAATACCTACCTCCAGCATTAAAATGGCCACCATACCAGGATCAGGTACATGCTGTAAGTGTAAGCGGTAGCTATTCACTCCAGATAACTCTGCATGCTTTATGTCTCTTCCCCTACCTTTTCAGTGTATTTGGGGCAATACCTACCTCCAGCATTAAAATGGCGACCATAACAATACTAACGGAAATTTGCAAAGTACCTACCCTGCGGCTCAAAGCGCGGAGCAAGCATAGTATAACACACATAATGTACATCAAGATGGAAATGTTATCAGCAATAAAAACAAAAATATAAAAAATAGGGTCAGGTACAGGCTGTAAGTGTAAGCAGCAGCTATTCACTCCAGATAACTCTGCATGCTTTAGTGAGTCACAGTACATGAGTTACTTCTCTTCCCCCATCTTTTTAGTGTATTTGGGGCAATACCTACCTCCAGCATTAAAATGGCGACCATAACACTTAACAGGGTCGAGCACAGGCTACTTGGGAAGTGGCAGCTATTCACTAAAGATAACTCTGCATGTGTTAGTGAGTCACAGGACATGAGTTACTTCTCTTCCCCTATTTTTACTGTGTATTTGGGGCAATACCTACCTCCAGCATTAAAATGGCGACCATAACACTTAACAGGGTCGAGCACAGGCTACTTGGGAAGTGGCAGCTATTCACTAAAGATAACTCTGCATGCGTTAGTGAGTCACAGGACATGAGTTACTTCTCTTCCCCTATTTTTACTGTGTATTTGGGGCAATACCTACTTCCAGCATTAAAATGGCGACCATAACACTTAACAGGGTCGAGCACAGGCTACTTGGGAAGTGGCAGCTATTCACTCCAGATAACTCTGCATGGTTATTGAGTCACAGGACATGAGTTACTTCTCTTCCCCTACTTTTACTGTGTATTTGGGGCAATACCTACTTCCAGCATTAAAATGGCGACCATAACACTTAACAGGGTCGAGCACAGGCTACTTGGGAAGTGGCAGCTATTCACTCCAGATAACTCTGCATGTGTTAGTGAGTCACAGTACATGAGTTACTTCTCTTCCCACACCTTTTTAGTGTATTTGGGGCAATACCTACTTCCAGCATTAAAATGGCGACCATAACACTTAACAGGGTCGAGCACAGGCTACTTGGGAAGTGGCAGCTATTCACTAAAGATAACTCTGCATGTGTTAGTGAGTCACAGGACATGAGTTACTTCTCTTCCCCTACTTTTACTGTGTATTTGGGGCAATACCTACTTCCAGCATTAAAATGGCGACCATAACACTTAACAGGGTCGAGCACAGGCTACTTGGGAAGTGGCAGCTATTCACTCCAGATAACTCTGCATGTGTTATTGAGTCACAGGACATGAGTTACTTCTCTTCCCCTACTTTTACTGTGTATTTGGGGCAATACCTACTTCCAGCATTAAAATGGCGACCATAACACTTAACAGGGTCGAGCACAGGCTACTTGGGAAGTGGCAGCTATTCACTCCAGATAACTCTGCATGTGTTATTGAGTCACAGGACATGAGTTACTTCTCTTCCCCTACTTTTACTGTGTATTTGGGGCAATACCTACTTCCAGCATTAAAATGGCGACCATAACACTTAACAGGGTAGAGCACAGGCTACTTGGGAAGTGGCAGCTATTCACTCCAGATAACTCTGCATGTGTTATTGAGTCACAGGACATGAGTTACTTCTCTTCCCCTACTTTTACTGTGTATTTGGGGCAATACCTACTTCCAGCATTAAAATGGAGACCATAACACTTAACAGGGTCGGGCACAGGCTACTTGGGAAGCGGCAGCTATTCACTCCAGATAACTCTGCATGCGTTAGTGAGTCACAGGACATGAGTTACTTCTCTTCCCCTACCTTTACTGTGTATTTGGGGCAATACCTACTTCCAGCATTAAAATGGCGACCATAACACTTAACAGGGTCGAGCACAGGCTACTTGGGAAGTGGCAGCTATTCACTCAAGATAACTCTGCATGCGTTAGTGAGTCACAGGACATGAGTTACTTCTCTTCCCCTACTTTTACTGTGTATTTGGGGCAATACCTACTTCCAGCATTAAAATGGCGACCACAACACTTAACAGGGTCGGGCACAGGCTACTTGGGAAGTGGCAGCTATTCACTCCAGATAACTCTGCATGTGTTATTGAGTCACAGGACATGAGTTACTTCTCTTCCCCTACTTTTACTGTGTATTTGGGGCAATACCTACTTCCAGCATTAAAATGGCGACCATAACAGGATCAGGTACAGGCTGTAAGTGTAAGCGGTAACTATGCACTCCAGATAACTCTGCATGGGTCACAGTATATGACTTACTTCCCTCCCCCTACCTTTACAGCTGTGCTCTTTCTGCACTGCTTAACTGTCCAAAAGGTACACAAATGACACCCAGTGACTGTGTTCAAGAAGAAAAGTGGGCTGTCCTGCACAGCTGCATGGATGAGTGACCCCAGCGTCCAGTCAGCATTTGTTTTTAAAATCCTGGAACTGAAGCCATGCTCAAACAATTATTTTAGTTTGTCCACTCGCACATTTTGTCCCTCTGGAAGGCATAATCCGCCACGTGTAGGTTACGCCACCAGATCAACAAATATTACATCAAAATTACAGGGGTGAACCGGTCTTTTTGAACCAACACTGAAAACCCTGCGAAGCTGGAAGCCACTAGGACAGTTCACTCTGTTTCAAGATGGCATCTGCGTGCTCAGGAACCCCCATAGGACTGCCTTTGCAAGGGTTGTAATGCTGGCACAAAAACTCACCCAGGGTGGCTTGTTTCCGGCGCAAGAGAAAGCGCCAGAAGCTCCAGGAGACTTTCTGCTCCTTCTGGCCCTCCTCTTCCACCTCCTTCATGTTCTCCTCCGTCGCCTCCACGTAGGCCACTCTGGCCGTCATGGCCGGTGGCCACTGCATCATGGCCGTGCGGATGTAGGTCCAGCGAGACTTGAGCGGGCCGAAGTACCAGTACCTTCCAGGATGCGAAGCAAAACAGGGTGAGGTTCAAACAAGACTCCGTGAAAATAATAATAGTAATAATAATAAAAACAATAAATAATAATAATAATAATAATACAAACAATAAATAACAGTAATAATAATAATACAAACAATAAAGATTTTTTTGTATGGTGTAATTCTCTAAATAATGCAGGCTCAAGGCACCTTACAATACACCCTCTCAAACAGGTGATAATCCTAACCACCAATGAACACTCACACTTTGCAGACGTATAAAGTCCCATACATAATCACCAATTGACATTGTGACTGACAAACCATGTAACCACTCACAAGACCATAAGTCAAGATAATGCAGGTCTTTTCTTTCCCTTTTTGTTGTTGTTGTTGTTGTTGGTGGTGTTGTGTGTGTGTGTGTGTGTTTGGGGGGAGGGGGCAGGAGGTGCGTTTCTACGAGTTTATTGTTTCAAAGACATTTATTGTTCCAAGCACATGCAGGACTTTTCAGCTAAGAACTATGTTGCATAGTGATGCCTTTTTACAAAACAGTGAGACTTGCAGGAAAACTCATCATACAGTCCACCAGTATCAGACAAAGCTTGTCAAAATATGACAGTACTCACACACACACACAAAATGCACACACACAAGTACGCGCACACACACACACACGCGCGCGCTCACACAAACACACACACACACTCAGTCACACACACACACACACACACACACACACACACACACACACACACACACACACACACACACACACAGTACACAACAGGTTAGCAGATGCCTCACTTTGACTTTCGCTCTTCGGCGTCTCTGTATGCACCAATCTCCATCCCACAGAGTGCAAACGTGGTCTTTCCCTCGCCCCCCTGCCAAACAGACAGACAGACAGACAACAGTCAGACAGACAAACAAGAGTCAGACAGACAAACAAAAGCCAGAAAGACAAAAGAGTCAGACAAAGTCAGACTGACAAAATGACAAACAGGAAGAGTCACTCAGACAGACAGACAAAAGAGTCAGACAGACAGACAGACAAGAGAAGACAGACCAGAGAGTCAGACACTAAGTCTACGTTCCAGCAGCGGAACAGAGGAAGATGATGAGAGAGGTAAACTTTTGTTACAGTCAGCATCACTGTGACGGGAAGTATAACAAGTCCTGGATGATGTCTGAAATTATACTGACAATAATATCAAATATGAATATGTCGTATCACACACACACACACACACACACACACACACACACACACACACACACACACAAAGAGTGAGAGAGAGAAGAAAAAAACCATGACAGAAAGACAGACACTTACATCAATTTTCAGCACATCCACTTTCTTTGTGACATTTTTCACAACTGCCATGGCAGCATCTGCCATCATCCTGGAAACAAAATAATGTTACTTGGAAGCAAACAAACAAAAATACATCTTTTTGGATGCAGACAAACAAAAACATAAAGCTTATTTGGAAGTAAACAAACAAAAATACATCTTTTTGGATGCAAACAAACAAAAATAAAGCTTATTTGAAAGCAAACAAACAAAAATACATCTTTTGGATGCAAACAATAAAAATAAAACTTATTTGGAAGCAAACAAACAGAAATACACCTTTTTGGATGCAAACAAACAAAAATCATGTTATTTGGAAGCAAACAAACAAAAATACATCTTTTTGGATGCAAACAAACAAAAATAAATGTTATTTGGAAGCAAACAAGCAAAAATACATCTTTTTGGATGCAAACAGAAATACAATGTTATTTGGAAGCAAACAAACAAACAAAAATAAATGTTATGTGGATGCAAACAAAGAAACGAGCAGCAATGTTCTTTGGAAGCAAACAAAGAAACAAACACACAAGCAAGATACCAAAAACACGGACATTATTCAAATAAATTATTTTGCTTTAGGGACTGAAACCTGAAGATCTCATAATGGCAGCTTTGGGCCTTAACAATGCTGGGTCTGTCTCACTCTCCGGCAGCTTTGGGCCGTAACAATGCTGGGTCTATCTCACTCTCCGTCTTAGGATGGCTGTCCGGTGGAGATGGCTCAGTTGGTAGAGCGTCCGAATGAAAAGCCAGGCGCTATTGGGCGATTCAGGCAGGGTTGTTAACTCCCTTGACTTTTGCCTGGCATTGCTTAAGTCCCTTGGCTGCTTTTCCTTCCGGTGCGTACTTTCTTCACAATGGAAGGCGGTGACAGTGAATTTGCCAGTTTTACACTGCCAACTTTAAAGGCCTTTTTGGAGGCCCGTAGTCATAATGTGTCAGGCAATAAGCAATAGCTTGTTGCTCGTGCTATAGGATGCACCAAAATGCATGTTTTTCTATGAACTCGCGATCTTCTGGTCAGCCAAAAAACGACGCAAAGACACTTTTTTCCCGCCCTCCATCCCTTTTCCATGGTCATTTTTGCAACTGCAACAGTCCTGGCATTTGTACGGCTTCGCAATTCTAGGTTCAACTTCCACTGTTATACACAGCATGAAGCAACGCCTACTCAGAAATCGGCCTGGAAGTGCGCTGTGACCTCTCACGACTTCTTGTGTGAAAGATTACAAAGCGCATTCCCTCTAGCAAACCAGCTTCACCGAATCGCCCAATACTGATGCAGGTTTGAGTCCTTTTTCTCCTAGAGTAAATTTTCAGTGCAGACTCTTTTATGGTGTCCGTACAGCCGCCATGTGCAATCACATGCATCAACATTTGTGCGCACATTAAAAATCTGAAACACTGGCAGCCATACCATTGTTTGGACACACCGACATTATTATTCATAGCTTTTATATAGCGCTATTCTCTGCTCTCGAACAGACTCACTGCGCACATCAGCATGTGATTCTGAATGAGTGACTGTATCCTTTTATAGCGCGTATTATTAATATCCACGGAAGTGGTGTACTGGTAGCGCTCTGTGGATGTTGGATGGCTGGTGCCACGTGAAATGCTGCCGTTTTGGTGCAAGTTCTGTGTACACCATTCAACCATGCACCAGGTTACATTGTCACTTCATTCAAAGCCACATAGGTAGGGTGTATGTGTGTTTAGCTGCAACCTGCCACCTGCACTTTTGGCAGAATGACTGGGATCTTTTACATGCTACTGCGGTAACACAGGGGTGTAACGGATACCGAAATAAGAGTCAGCACAGAAAGTTGACTCTGGAGAAGAAAATTCTCCCGCCATTCCTGCTGGGACTCGAACCTGGGACCTTTCGATCACGAGCCTGATGCTCTGACCACTGAGCTATCCCCGCTCCCCAAATGCTGCACACACGGGTAGGAATGGGTGGCGCTGCTCTTGCGGCTGCTGTGCCTTACCCAGGATAAGGCGACCCGAATTTCCCGCGAGGGACGATGAAGTACTAAACAAACGCAACATAAATAGAAAGGTTTAATTGTCACTGCCATTCTCAGGAACTATCAACAGCAATGACCAATGTTATCTCTGGGTGGCATCAGTTACACAGTGTGGTTATTGCTGCCGTGGGCTGTCAACGGGTTATCTCTGGGTGTTGTGCTAACAACCACCAGTGACAGACAACTGCCACGGGTGCTGTCAACAGGTTATCTCAGGGTATTGTGCTAACAACCACCAACAACAGACAATTGCCACAGGTGCTGTCAACAGGTTATCTCAGGGTGTTGTGACAACAGCTGCTGTGGGCTGTCGACAGGTTATCTCAGGGTGTTGTGACAACAGCTGCTGTAGGCTGTCAACAGGTTATCTCAGGATGTTGTGACAACAGCTGCTGTGGGCTGTCGACAGGTTATCTCAGGGTGTTGTGACAACAGCTGCTGTGGGCTGTCGACAGGTTATCTCAGGGTGTTGTGACAACAGCTGCTGTGGGCTGTCGACAGGTTATCTCAGGGTGTTGTGGCAGCAACCACCAACAACAGACAACTGCCACAGGCGCTGTCAACAGATTATCTCAGGGTGTTGTGACAACAGCCATCAGTAAGAGACAGCTGCTGTGGGCTGTCAACAGGTTATCTCAGGGTGTTGTGACAACAGCCATCAGTAAGAGACAGCTGCTGTGGGCTGTCAACAGGTTATCTCAGGGTGTTGTGACAACAACAACCAATGACAGACAACTGCCACAGGCGCTGTCAACAGGTTATCTCAGGGTGTTGTGGCAGCAGCTGCCGTGCCGGCCTACCTGACTGCATCTCTGTCGGTGCCATAGAACAGACGAGCGAAGGTGTTGGTGTAGCCCAGAGGTATCACTCCCACAGGAATCTTGTGAAAATTCTGTCCACAAATTTTTTACACATGCATGAAAACTGTTTGGGGTGGCTGCAATAAAAATACAAAAGTAAGAAAATTTAGCATCTTGTGGTACTTCTGTCCACCAAATTGTACACATGACAACTGTTATTGTTAAAGGTGGCAGCAATAAACAAAATTTAAGCTGTGAGAATCCTGCAGACATTTTACATCCCCCCCCCCCAAAAAAATAACCAACAAACCCACCACTGACACATGACTCTATGTATAACAATTGTTAGGGACAGCTGATTATCATCATCACTGGAACCTTGTGGAGATTCTGTTGACCTACAACTCCTGGTATTAAAATTGGGGTGGAGGTGTAGGGGTGGGTTATCATCAAACGTAATTTTTAAATTTTTTTTTATAGATAATATATATCTGTTTGTGTCAAAGAAGAGCTCTCAATATCTGGCGGACTCAAAATGCCGATGTACCAGTTCACACGCATGGCTCCATGAAAATTGGTTGTGGAAGCATTGCGGTCTTGCTGTTGTTGTTGTCATGATGTGGTGCCATCACAAGTATACCACCCCCTAGTCTTGGTCCCCTGCAGACTGTTTCGCTCATAAAATCAGCAGGTTCTGCCGATGTAACACTTAAACTTTGTTGCACAAAGGTTAGTAACCAAATCGAGAATCAACACAACCAACCAGAACAGACAAAATTTGCAGGTATTGGTATTTCATGTTTCTTACCTTGTCATCCTTTCGGAGAATGCCTGTAACAGCCTGCAAATAGAGATCATTTCGTGTTTACACTAATTATGGATGAAGTATTCTTCTTCTTCTTCTTCCATAAAGCAGCCAACATCATTTTGTTGATGGTTCTGTTGCTACATTAGTACATTCTATTTCACCCCTGTTATACACACACAAGTGAATCTGGCTGAAGATGGAAAAACACCTGTAATACTAACAGCCTGCAAATGATGAGATCATTAAGAATTTATACTAATTACAGATGAAGTATTCACACCTTTTAATTCACACACACTGAATTCTACTGAACATGGGAAAATGCCTGTACTACTACTACTAATAGCCTGAAAATAAAGAGATCATTGAGTATTACAGATGAAGTATTCACACCTTTTATACACAAACAACTGAATTCTGCTGAACATTCAGACTGCTTCTTGATTTATTATTGATCGCTTTTATATAGCGCTATTCTCCGCTCTCGAGGAGACTTACTGCGCTCGCATGTGATTCTACATGAGTGAATAGCTTTTTTTATAGCGCGTTTAAAAAAAAAAAATCACTGAAGTGGTGTACTTACAGCGCTGACATGGCTGGTGCCACAAGAAACTGCTGCCATCTCAGCGCATTCTGTGTACACCATACAACCATGCACCATGTCACTTCATGCAAAGCCACATACGTAAGGTGTATGCGTGTTTAGCTGTAACCTGCCACCTGCGCTTTTGGCAGAATGACCGGGGTCTTTTACGTGCTACTGCGGTAACACAGGGTGGAATGGATACCAAAATAAGAGTCTGCACAGAAAGTTGACCCTGGAGAAGAAAATTCTCACGCCGCTCCAGCAGGGATTCAAACCTGCGACCTTTCGATCACGAGTCCGGCGCTCTAACCACTGAGCCATCCCCGCCCAGTTTCTTTTGCACAGTGTTGTACAACACTCGTAACAAGAAAAAAAAATTAAACTATGCATGGATGTGGTTATAAATATGATTATTCAATAAACTAACACACACACACACTAATAAACCAAGAAATGAGAGAAAAAAGAGGTTGCTTGCACTGACAGCAGAGAGTTTAGAGTCAGGAGCACATTAGCTCCAGAAAAAGAGGCATCACCCCTAGCAACAAGCAACCACTGTACTACCTATAACCTAACAGCAAAAGCAAAAATCTGAAACAGAACAAGGCCTAGAGCGCTCATGCAAAATCAACACACAAGAGAGTTAATTAGCGTTCAAAATACGTAACACAAGTACAACAAAGACCTGAGTCGCCTACGGTAAATTTCACATGGCATGCGTGTAAATACAAAGTACATAAACTCCACCAAAGGTACATCCTCAAAAAGGATGCCCCCAGTGGCATATATACCATACATTTCAGGCACACTCGGCGACACGGGTGTGCACAGGCGTAAGACAGAACCAATTTTTATTGAAGACCGGTGACTCAGGTCTTTGTTGTTGTACTTGTGTTACGTATGTTGTTGTACTTGTGTTACGTATGTTGTTGTACTTGTGTTACGTATTTTGAGCTAATTAACTCCTTTGCGTGCTGATTTAACAAGAAAACAGAAAGAGTTTAGCGCCCAGATTACATTACCTCCAGCAAAGTGCCATCGCCCCCAGCAACAACCACAGCATCCGTCTCTCCATCCTCCAGCACGCTGATAAACTTTTTCACCTGTCCCTCATACTCTGTCTGGTAATAAAGAAAGAACCAAAGGACACAACACTGATGAATCTTCTCTCTGCCTCTGACTGTCTCAAGATCAATAATACAAAGATAATACTTTTATCACTCAACAAACAAACAGATATATATTATATGAGAGTGCATGATATATTACACATATCCAAATTCCAAGGAACATAACAGCAGAGCCCTAAATTACCTGTTATCATCAGTAACTAGGGATCACCTGGCATGCGAGTAAATATAAGGTGTACAACTACAAAGAGATAAACTCCAGCAAACACACTCTCAAACACACTCTCAAAGTCAAACATTAAGATAATAACAAAATTGTATAAACTATTTTCATACTATAAAACCATGACAGAAATACTCTTCATGAAATACAGTGCAAAAGATACCACTCTTAAGTCTTATCATATTATATATTGTACTCTTAAACTCCCAGATCTACAAAATCTGCAACATGGAGACAAGAAAAAGAACATGAAAATATTAAACAGTTTAAGGGAAAAAAAGACCTTGAGGTTTAGAACCCCTGTTGATGAAAACTGAGCCAGTGACTAGGGAAGCCTTTACCTTGACAACATTGACTTCAATTCCAGCCAGGTACAGGATAGGGGCTGCATTCTTCTCAAACAGCTTACGGGCTTTCCTGCATGACAAATTCAGTTCAGTTCAGTTAAAGATGGTATTTATGCACTCAGAAAAATACATGACATCAAAATAAAACAACTAACAGTCAGTTAGTACATGTGATAATCAGGTAGATAACCATTTGATAACCAAGTGATAATCCAGTATGTAACTGTGTGGTAAGATAAATAACCATGTGATAACCAGGTAGATAACACTGTGATAACCAGGTAGATAACCACATAACTAGGCAGATGACCATGCAATAATCAGGTAGACAACCATGTGATAACCCAGCAGATAAGCATGTGATAGCCACATGATATCCAGGTAGATAACCACATGATAATGTAGATAACCATGTGACAACCAAGTGATAATCAGGTAGGTAACTGTGTGATAAGATAGACAACCATGTGATAACTGGGTAGATAATCCTGTGATAACAAGATAGACAACCAGGTTGATAACCAGGTAGATAAGCACATAACCAGGCAGATGACCATGCAATAACCAGGTAGATAACCATGTGACAACCAGGTAGATAACCATGCAATAACATGATAACCAGGTAGATAACCACATGATAACCAGGTAGATATGGGGGAGGGGGGTGAATTTGCTAGCAGTAGTAGGTTTTAAACACATGGGTCTTCTAAGCAATTTGAAACACAGAGGTTGACTGAATCAATGAATGTGTCTAATTTCACAATGTCTACCCATAAACAGTGACACAATTTCACAATGTCTACCCTTAAACAGTAACATATTTCACGATGTCTACCCTTAAACAGTGACACAATTTCACACTGTCTACCATTAAACAGTGACACAGTTTCACACTGTCTACCCTTAAACAGTGACACAGTTTTACCCATAAACAGTGATACAGTTTCACACTGTCTACCCTTAAACAGTGACACAGTTTCACACGGTCTACCCTTAAACAGTTACACAATTTTACCCTTAAACAGTGACACAGTTTCACACTGTCTAGTGTCTATCCTTAAACAGTTATATAATTTCACACTGTCTACCCTTAAAGTTAAACAGTGACACAGTTTCACACTGTCTACCCTTAAACAGTGACACAGTTTTACCCTAACCCTTAAACAGTGACAGTTTCACACTGTCTACCCTTCTTTGCCAGAAAGCAAATTTCTCTACACAGAGACAGTAAAGTTGTATTGTATTGTAAACAGTGATATAATTTCACAATGTCTACCCTTAAACAATGACACAATTTCACAATGTCTACGCTTAAACAGTGACACAATTTCAGTGTCTACCCTTAAACAGTGACACAATTTCAGTGTCTACCCTTAAACAGTGACACAATTTCACAATGTCTATCCTTAAACAGTGACACAATTTCACAATGTCTACCCTTAAACAGTGACACAATTTCACAATGTCTACCCTTAAACAATGACACTATTTCACAATGTCTACCCTTAACCAGTGACACAATTTCACACTGTCTACCCTTAAACAGTGACACAATTTCACACTGTCTACCCTTAAACAGTGACACAATTTCACACTGTCTACCCTTAAACAGTGACACAATTTCACAATGTCTACCCTTAAACAGTGACACAATTTCACAATGTCTACCCTTAAACAGTGACACAATTTCACAATGTCTACCCTTAAACAGTGACACAATTTCACAATGTCTACCCTTAAACAGTGACACAATTTCACACTGTCTACCCTTAAACAGTGACACAATTTCACACTGTCTACCCTTAAACAGTGACACAATTTCACAGTCTACCCTTAAACAATGACACAATTTCACACTGTCTACCCTTAAACAGTGACACAATTTCACACTGTCTACCCTTAAACAGTGACACAATTTCACACTGTCTACCCTTAAACAGTGACACAATTTCACAATGTCTACCCTTAAACAGTGACACAATTTCACTGTTGTGTGACCGTGCACTGACTCACCCAGCTTGTGCGGCGGGGTTGAGGAACACCGTCACTCTGCGGGGTCTGTCCGCCAGCGAGATCTTCTCCTGTCCGTATTTCTGAGTAATAAAAAATAAATAAAAAATAAATAAAATTAATAGATCACTTTTGTATAGCGTTATTCTCTGGTATACCCAAACTCACTGCGCTTTCTGAGGTAAAAGTACTGAAAGTAAAAACAGTAAACAAACTTATACAGTGAACTTTTATGTATTCATTATTTTACGAGCCCGCCATGACCATGACCGCAACCAAACTGCCCCTTGTGGGAATTTTTATTTATTTATTTTTTTAAATTATACATGGAGCAGGAAATCAGCTGAAAAAACAAACTCAGCTGAAAAACTCAGCTGAAAAAACAAACTCCTCCTTCTCAGTAAGTTTGATTACTTTCAGTTGTCTCATGGAAGAACAAAACAAACTCAACAAATTAAAAACTTATAATTTATACATAGATATATTATATATATTACATTGCACCTCAGTTTAAATCTCAGTCGGTGAGTCATTAAGTTTAACAATAAATGACTATATTATTTTTTACATTAATTAAAATAATAATTATGTATGCAAATTCATATAATATACATTTATGATTTAATTCACTTTATTCAAAAAAGAAGAAGAAAGTCAGGATTGTCATTCTTGATACAATGAAAGTGATACACACAAAATGGTAATAGCAGTAATAGTAATACAGTAACTGTGTTACTAGTTTCATAATTAATAATTAAATTACTGTTAAAATGTTGCATTATAACCATACTATAGATAAAATTCTGTAGTTTATATTAGTTATTACATCAGTATTTATATTATACCTGTGCTTCAGCACAATAGACTCTTCTCAGCAAATTTTCTCTGCAAAAGAAAACAAAATCATAAATTCAGATTACTTTTAATCCATGAGTTATTAACTTAATTAAGCACTACAAAAGTAGCTAGGTGATGTTTGTTTTGTTTTTACAGTCTCTAACTAGTCTAAGTTCAAACATTTACAACTAAAATTAAAATAATGTCCAGTCAAGGAAGATACAACCAAATGAAGCTGGGGTAGTAGACTGTGGACAAATTTGCACATTGTCTGTAGACGTTTTCACACCAACATACATTGTGACACTGACAGTAAATCATTGTTCCATTCTGGAGAGACAACTGGAGCAGTCATTTGTCAGGCTGCAATGCTGCAAATGTGCACAGCTAAAACTAAGAGTAAGAGCACTGGATGCTGCTGATAGTGATATATATATATATATATATATATATATATATATATATATATATATATATATATATATATATATAAGTTTTGCAGATGCACCCTTTTGCAATCCAACACATTCTTCCCCCGCATAGTCACACTAACAGACTGGAACAAGCTCCCTCCAGAAGCCATAAAGTCTCCCTCCCTTGGCACCTTTGTTTCAAGGGCATCATCCAGGAATCACTGTAATGTATTTTATGCATATTTTATGTAGTGCTTAATAATAATACCACTTCCCCCTTCTTTTTTTTCCTTCTTTTTTTAATGTGATGTGTAATGCACATATATATATGTACACAAAAATCAAAGGGATAGACAAGCCAGTGAGAGGAATAAATCCAGAAAGGACTGGTCACATCAGTGCTGCACCATGATGTGCTGGAATGGTCCTCTCTTTGCCCTAGTTTTCAGTAGAGTGCTATAAGCAGCAATCTATCAGTATCATGACATGCAAACAGACCACTGTTTCACTGATTTCACTTTCAAAAGGCTCTTTCACTTTTACAACCATGTCCATGTCATTGTCAGTTTTTAATTTTTAGGTAAAACAAAAAGTTGTTGTTATGACAGACATTTGAACTGATACTGAAAGCTGATTCACACACACACACACACACACACTGTCACACACACACAACACACACACACACACACACACACACACACACACACAAGTCACACACACACGCACACACAATCACTAGTACTCAGCATACATGTATAACATGACTTTGCAGTAGGCAAACCAGCGAAAATAAAAACTTGCTGTTACAGTATTACTATTACTATTAGTGTTACCATTTGCTTGAAGTAGAGTTCTGTGCTGTGTGAAACTGAAAGGGAGGCTCCAGTTGACAGAATTTAATCAAGATCAGTAGATGAAGTTATCTAGAATGTAATCAAGATCAGTAGATGTAGTTATATATATATATATCTATTATCTAAAGACTAAACTGACTAGACCGGGACAAAACCAATGGTGGCAGACATTCAGTGCCCTGGAGTGTCCAGCGCAGGGCCTCCTGTACGCAGCTGGTAATTTGGAGGGGATGCGGGAAGGAGGGGGGTGGGTCAGATCACTGCTTTGCACATTCTTCCTCTTTCATATATATATATATAATTTTATAAGAGCCTTAGTGTCCACCTTCAACATAATGAAGACACTGACTGAGTCTTACTCTTAGTCTTACTCTTCGTGCATGCTTTCTTGGCAATGTCCACTTTTAGCCCCATCGGTTCATGGCTATCCTCAAATGGTACGAAAATGTGTGTGTGTGCGTGTGCGTGTGTGTGTGTGTGTGTGTGTTGTGTTGTGTTGTGTTGTGCTGTGTGTGTCACTGTGTGTGTGTGGACAGAATGAACTTGGAAATATGCACAACGTTGGCATTATATCCACATAGTTCATTCCGTACTATGCCAGTGCTATACACAAGCACACGCACACACGCATCCTCAAACCATTCGAGGATAGCGAACCGACGGGGCTAAAACTAGTAAAACTAAAAGTGGATATTGCCGCTTTCTTACTTTGGTGTAATCCACTGAACTGACATGGACCACACGATCTTTAACGTGCTGCGTACACCCCCGAAAATGACAGCAATGGGCAGAATACTGACCGATGGTCATTAACGGTAAAAAAAGAAGAAGAAGAATAGCTTAGATAAAACTCTGGTAGCACTTTCATTTTCTCGAGCCAGTCAAGGGCATAACCATGATAATGCATCAAGTTTTCTACAAACTTTTTAACTTACTCGTATCTATCGTGGCCATACTTGACCCCATAGCCACTCAGGAGAGAAAAGAAAATGGATTTCTTCCAGTGGTTCCGCAACGTTTTGGCAATTTTCACTGCAAACGCCATCACAATAAAGAACACATGGGTGCTAAAAGCGTGTACAAAATTAACAAACAGTCCGGAAGTAATGCATGGCCATTTGAAAACCTATCCAAACAGCGACAACACAGTTTGGGGATAAAAACGTCCAAATACCGAAGATTATGTTTAACAACCAATCTTTTTATATTCTTTGTAATGACTTAATCACACACACACACGCACGCACGCACGCACGCACGCACGCACACTGACACTGCAACACCACCAACACCGACCCGCGGAAATGACATCATGACACTGCGGAAGACGGATTGTAGTCGTGTGTGTGTGTGTGTGTGTGTGTGTGTGTGTGTGTGTGTGTGTGTGTGTGTGTGTGTGTGTGGTGTGTGTGTGTGTGTGTGTGTGTGTGTGTGTGTGTGTGTGTGTGTGTGTGTGGTGCAACACCACGAACACCGACCGGAAATGACAGCATGTGTGTGTGTGTCAGTATGTGTGTGTGTGTGTGTGTGTGTGAGAGAGAGAGAGAGAGAGAGAGAGAGAGAGAGAGGAGGAGAGAGAGAGAGAGAGAGAGAGAGAGAGAGAGAGAGAGAGAGAGAGTGCTGAGCTTTGGAATACGGATTATTTTAACTGACACGGACACACAGTATGGATATTTTCGGTGAAATCCCCTTTATTAAGCCACAAAAAGACACATACACAACAGATAAATGGTAATAAATAAATCCATATTCCAAAGCTCAGCACGCTCTCTCTCTCTCTCTCTCTCTCTCTCTCTCTCTCTCTCTCTCTCTCTCTCTCTCTCCTCTCCTCACCTTTTTCTGTCACTCATCTATTCCATTTCAATTTTAAGTCAATAATATTCATTACATCACACCGATTACACGTCATTGTCATGCCAACAATCTCCCAAGCACCGAACAAGCTGTAGAAACTAAACTTGACTATGAAAAACCAAAACAAGCTAAGTCTTTTTCTATCATTTTTCATCGTTTTTGGCCGTTTACCAGTTCATCTGAGTTCATTAGCGACAAGAAATTGACCAGAGGTAAGCCCTGTTATACACGTGTTTACTTCAAACTTTCTCTAGTTTCTACGGAACACAACTTCAAGTATAATACTAATAGTTTTCGCACTGCAACCAAGCGTTGGTAGGTAACACAACTGCAGGCCTATATCTGACGGTTCGCAGACGCAATTAAATTGTCATTGGCGGCATGCCTCCGCTACGATTTTCGTTCGATGAAAGACGAGTGCACAAAAAGGGGATGAAAGCAATAGAATCTGGCAGCGCCACCGGAAGTCACGGCGAGGAAACCATTGATAGTTGCTGTGTCTTTTGTTGGCGCCAAAGCCGGCGGAATGGGTGTAAATGGATTCGCTTGATCATATTATTGGAAATAAAACTGCACTGAGCTCTGCCGCCGTTTGAGGGCTTTATTTTACTTCAGAGTTTTATTGTGAAGTCGAAATGTTCTCTTCTTGGGCCGTTTCAAAAGTCGATTGGGAACCGCGGCATTTGCCAAAATCGATTCAGTGGAGCCATTAGACAAACTGGGAGAGTTCACATTTCAAATGCTGTATGTCCTCTCGGTATCCTACAGGCCGTTAATTATACAGGACAGAAATTCTGAGCACAAATTATATGTACATTTTGCAAAAACTAAAAGTTTGCCTTTAGCAGTAGAGTTGCACCAAGCTGGAATTCACTTTTAACATGTACTAAAAAAGCACCATCTATTAACCAGATTAAAAGTCTTCTTCTTGACAAAGATCCAAATTTATTACTTCGTTTTTATTTTATTTTTATTTTTATTTTTTATATTATGATGAGTAATGCAATAGGAAAATTGAACCATGCATAACAGACCAAAATTAAAATTAAAACAATAAGAAGGGACGTAAAAAGGCCGCGAGGCCTACTGCCAAGTCCCTAAATCTATATCTATTAATATTAGAGAAGCGTTCAGAGTTCTCTGCCCCTACGTAAGGCGGAAGTGGTTGACGGGACGTTCTGTTTCACCGCGGCAGCCGGCCTTGTTGGGCCTGCTGAGTGTGGGAAGAAAGTACTGTCCATCAACAGTACTGTCCAGGGTTAGGGTTATTCAACCACTGGACTATAAAATGACTACCAGGGGACACTGTGAGCCGGTTTGGCCTAGCGGTAAGGCGGTAGGCTGGTAAGCAGAGGGACCTCGGTTCGAATCTGCTTCGGCTCTCCTTTCACTTGCAAAATTGTGGTCTGTGGACATTGTCTTGCGACTTTGTCCCTCACAATTAACGAAACATTAAAATGGCTCTCATCGCTGCCATCTTAATGCAGGAGTCATTCTGGTGGTGACAGTGTAGCGATAGGTATAATAGTCTCCCTCTTCCCCCACCTCCATACCCCCTTCCCCCCTTCTCCCCGTCCCTAATAAGCCTCACGGTTTCTGTGGACGTTGAGCACCATGTTTACTTACGCGGACAATTTACAACCCAATATCCGATAAGCGAGGACAGTCACCACCGAATAACCGATAACCTAAAGCAACTAATTCACCGCCCGGCGAATACGATAAGCCGCTAGGACAATTCATCACCGAATAACCGATAACAGTTCACCACCGAATAACCATTAAGCTAGCACAGTTCACCATCGAATAACCGATAACAGTTCACCACCGAATAACCTAGGACAATTCACCAGTGAATAACCGATAACAGTTCACCACCGAATAACCGTTAAGCCAGCATAATTCACCTCCGGCACAATTCACCACCGAATAACCTAGGACAATTCACCAGTGATTAACCGATAACAATTCATCACCGTATAACCTAGGACAATTCACCAGTGAATAACCGATAACAATTTACCACCGAATAACCGATAACCTAGGACAATTCAGCAGCAAATAACCAATGAGTTAGGACAATTCACCGGTGAATAACCGATAACCTAGGACAATTAACCATGGCTGGGTAACCGTCACCAAGTGACCGTCACATTCTCCTTCTGTACTGACAGTGACCACATCCATCAGGCTGACTCAGTATTTGATCCCTGTGGGGACATTCTCCTTCTGTACTGACAGTGACCACATTCATCAGGCTGACTCAGTATTTGATCCCTGTGGGGACATTCTCCTTCTGTACTGACAGTGACCACATCCATCAGGCTGACTGTTTGATCCCTGTGGGGACATTCTCCTTCTGTACTGACAGTGACCACATCCATCAGGCTGACTGTTTGATCCCTGAGGGGACATTCTCCTTCTGTACTGACAGTGATCCACATCCATCAGGCTGACTCAGTATTTGATCCCTGTGGGGACATTCTCCTTCTGTACTGACAGTGATCCACATCGCATCAGTGCTGTCTTCTCCTCTACTGCGGCGGGCATTGACACTTGGAATGTGGGCATCAGGTTTTCTCTCTCTCTCTCTCTCTCCTCTCTCTCTCTCTCTCTCTCTCTCTCTCTCTCTCTCTCTCTCTCTCTCTCTCTCCTTTCTTCCTTCTCTCTCTCTCTCTCTCTCCTTTTGTACACGCTATTGTTATTTGAACGGTTCGCATTGTTGCTGCCCCTTCTCACTTATTGTGTCTGATTCAGGCCTACACTTACTGTTCTTACTTCCATTATATGTAATCACAGTGTTTGTCTGAGCAGTATTGTGTGTGTATATATATATATATATATATATATATATATATTATAAAATAAAATATATATAACACATAGTAACAACATTGACTACCGGAATAATGATGAAAAAGATGATAGTGTCGGGTTGGGAGGAAGAGAAAAAAGAAGAAGAAAAAAGGGGGAAAAATAGAAGAAAAAAGAACAAGACGAAGAAGAAGAGAGAGATAATAATTTTAAAATCAGAGTCAAAACCCGACGGAAAGAGAAAAGAAAAGATTTATTTTTATTTTTTATGATGATGATAAAAAATATGGTTCAGATACACGATGAACAACGAAATATTCAAATGACAATACTGCTATATATATATATATATATATAATATATATATATATATATATATATATATATATATATATATATATATATATATATATATATATATATATATATATATATATATATATATATATAATGCAATACTGATATATATATATATGCAGTATTGTCATTTGAATATTTCGTTGTTCATCTGTATTCTTGTCATTTTCTTTTCTCTCCTCTGTTTCTTGACTCTGATCTTAAAATTATTATCTCTCTCTTCTTCGTCTTCTTCTTTTTTCTTCTATTTTTCCCCCTTTTTTCTTTTTCTTTTTTCTCTTCCTCCCAACCCGACACTATCATCTTTTTCATCATTATTCCGGTAGTCAATGTTGTTACTATTGTTTTATGTGTAGCCCATGGAGTTCTCTCTCTCTCTCTCTCTCTCTCTCTCTCTCTCTCTCTCTCTCTCTCTCTCTCTCTCTCTCTCTCTCTCTCTCTCTCTCTCTCTCATGCAATTCACTTACTAGCTTCAAAACACAACTTTATAATTGGTTCAGAAGCAGATTGTTATAAAATACCCCCCCCCCCCTCCAAAAATAATAAAAAAATCAAACAATTTCTTTATTGTTCATAATTATCGACTGGCATTGATTTTCCCACTATGATCATATATTATATATATATATAAGTGTTTGTAACTGTTCCAAGGACAGGTTGAACGACAGGCATTCGTGCCTTAACCTTTATCCTTGTGTAATAAAGTTCAATCAATCTCTCTCTCTCTCTCTCTGTGGAGAGGGAGAGAGAGAGAGAGAGGCACAGACAGAGACAGACAGACAGACACTGAGAGATTAAAGAGACAGATCCACCGAGGGTTCGAATCGCTGATGTGGAAGAACAGGTTTGTGAGTAGTTTTCAACCTCAGCACCTCAGTTGTGGATCTCTCAACATGCAGACACACCGTGGCCTAGTTTATTGCTGCTTCCTCTTGCTCGGATCTGATTATTATTGAGCTTGAATGAAGATAATTGTAAAAAAGAAAAAGAAAAGGGCCAGCTCTTTTGAATCGTGTCATGGAGGATAAAACGTTTTCTATTCCAGACGTGTTTTTTCAACTCAGTGGCTCCTTCAAGCAGTATTGCGGCATTGACTACATCAACGGCCGGGGCTTGTGACAAAGGCATCTCATTATTATTCCCCAGACAAGAAAACTGCACTCCATTCGAGGTGGGACTTGTCAGATAACGACCTTTCAGAACTTGCTGTTGGTGGCTCTTTTTTTTACCTTTCCCCTTTTCGAACGAACTGTTACGAAACATGTGATATTAGAGTAAGAACAAGTGCGGTTAGGAGAGAGTCCGCTTATCTGCCGTATCAACAGTTTTCCATATCAACAGCCTGATTTCAATGTAGGATACTAGTTCTGAAGGCAGTTTATACATTAGCATGGTTCATCTGTTGAGGAGAGTAGATCCATCGCAACAGCTACATTCTTCATGTGCCACTTAATAATAAAAAGAACAATAAAATCATGTAACAATAATATTTATTATACAGCGCATAATATTGTCTGCGCACGCGTGCGCGAGCGACCGCGCGCACACACACACACACACCCACACATACACACTCTCTCTCGCCGCACACACACACGTACGCACGCACGCACGCACGCACGCACACTTAGAGGCATCCGCACACATTAACTATACACAGCTTAAACAGATAACAGTTTCTTCGATCAAAAATAATTCATTTCTTAAACCTGTTTTGTGCAGATTTACTACTTTAACCCCATAATCACCATCCGAATAATCCGGAAGCATAGAAGGCTCTGTTCTTTCTAGCCCTGGCGTGAGAGTTAAATCGATTGATAGCTGCACGTGACACGTGCTTGATCGTCATCTTTTTGGGGTAAGACAGTTAACCCTTTCGCTGTTCTGAGGACATACAACGTCGTAGGAAGACTGCTAATTCCCATTAATGAACTTCTTCCTTTTTCAAAGCTGCCCACAAGACTCACCTGTTCAGTAACTATTTCTAAACTGTCTTTTCACAGCGTGCGTGCGTGCGTGCGTGCGTGCGCGTGTGCGTGCGTGCGTGCGTGCGTGCGTGAGCATACGTGCGTATGCGTGTGTGCGTGTGTGTGCGTGTGTGTGTGCGTGCGTGCGTGCGTGTGTGCGCATGTGTGTGTGTGTGTGTGTGTGTGTGTGTGTGTGTGTGTGTGTGTGTGTGTGTGTGTGTGTGTGTGTGTGTGTGTGTGTGTGTGTGTGTGTGTGTGTGTGTGTGTGTGTGTGTGTGTGTGTGTGTGTGTGTGTGTGTGTGTGTGTGTGCGCGCGTGTGGATAGTGTTACTGTAAAGCGCCCTGCGCTCCGACATTAATTGTGTGATAGATGGGCGCTATAGAAATCGCCATTATTATTATTATTATTATTATCAATATTATTATTTGACATCACACGACCTCCCGCTTGATTTCAGACTTCTTCTTCTTCTTTTCTTTTCTTTTCATTTTCGTGAGGAGAAAACATCTCCGAGTGCACATTTTTGCCTCACCGAACCTCTTTTTGAGACCGTTCCATGAAAAAATCAAAACCGGCCTACAACCTCTTTGACAGAGACAGGGTTAGAGACAGCACTTCGTCGGCCACACCCCCATGTCCGGGGACCTGTCTGAAGTCCGCTTCTCTCCCTTCCATATCTCAGGTTTGTCCGGCATCGACCGTCAGAGATCCGGCCGGCGACGGGCTCAGGCGGTCAACACTGCAGAGATGTCTGCTCCATATTTCTGGCATAATATCTCCCAGAGTTAACTCTGCCATAGACTCACAGCCACCCAAATGCAGGCTCGCCTGGTTTGCCGTTTCTGGGAATTCATTGTGAAAATTAATGTGAGTAGAATTTCATTTTATTATTTTATTTTTGTTTTTATGTGTGTGTGTGTGTGTGTGTGTGTGTGTGTGTGTGTGTGTGTGTGTGTGTGTTGTGTGTGTGTGTGTGTGTGTGTGTGTGTGTGTGTGTGTGTGGTGTGTGTGTAAGATGTATGTAACAATAATTTATTTTGTTTTATGTGTGTGTTTGTGTGTGTTTTGTGTGTGTGTGTGTGTGTGTGTGTGTGTGTGTGTGTGTGTGTGTGTGTGTGTGTGTGTGGTGTGTGTGTGTGTGTGTGTGTGTGTGTGTGTGTGTGTGTGTGTGTGTGTGTGTGTGTGTGTGTGTGTGTGTGTGTGTGTGTGTGTGTGTGTGTGTGTGTGTGTGTGTGTGTGTGTAATCTGTAAAAGATGTCACTGATAACAAAGTGTTAGTGATGCGCGGTATTCTTCAGTTTTAGTTCATTGAGAAAGGTTTCAAGAAAACTAAAAAAAATTAACACAGTGGGATTGTGTTTATTTACTATAGATTTGACAAATTGTTGTCTGAGAGCTAAAAAGATTTTTTTTTAAACCGTAAAAGAAAATAATATATCGGTGATGGCAGATTGTTGTCTGAGAGCTTCATTTTCAATACTTTTTTAAAATAAATAATATGTAAATAATAATAATAATAATATATATAATAATAATAATAATAATAATAATAATAATAATAATAATAATAATAATAATAGTGTACTTTTCAGTATGTGCTATTTCTGCAAATTGGAGCGTCGGATTTTTTGTTTGTTTTTTGTTTATAATCTGCAAAAGAAATGTATTTAACAATGATGACAAATTGTTGCATGAGAGCTTCTTTTTTTTAAAGTCTGTAACAGAAAATAATTGTAACAGTGGTGACAAAATTAACTGTTCTATGATAGCATGCTTTTGCTGAATTTATCTTATAATTGTGTGTAGATGCATTCATTAGTGAAAAGACAAGGAGAATTAGAAGCATTATGCAAAGAAGTAAAGACGAATGAGAGAATTTATAGGCTATTGTGGTGCAAGGATAAGCTGGATGTTATTCAAATAAACGCAATTCCCACAATAATGTGCATGGGGGAAATCCGTGATGTCAATTTTGATGATTCCCCCCCCCCCCCCCTTATTGTTATCAATATTTGATTGATTGATTGATTGATGATCACTTATATAGCGCTATTCTCCGCTCTCTCGAGCAGACTCGCTGCGCTCGCATGTGGTTCTACATGAGTGACAAGCTTTTTATAGCGCGTTTTTTGAATATCCACCGAAGTGGTGTACTTACAGCGTTGGCATGGCTGGTGCCACATGAAACTGCAGCCATCTCGGCGCAAGTTCTGTGTACACCATACAACCATGCACCATGTCACTTCATGCAAAGCGACATTTCCTTCTTTTGCCATACGTTCCAGGTACCCAAGAATTAAAAACAGTGATTAAAACGGCTTGACAAATCGTGTGGGCTTCCCCCCTGCCCCCCAAAAAAAACAAAACAACAACAACAAAACAAACAAAAAAACACGAAAAAACAACAACAACAACAAAACTGAATAACAAACAACAACAACATCAACTAAAAGGAAGACTGCTACAGTGGTAGCGTTCTCAAACAAGACCCAAACTCATAAATGGTTAAAAAGAACGCTTATATAATAATATGCCAATACAAAATATGAGCGAATTTTCGGGGTAAGCCCATTTTTGAAAGTGATAAAACAACAGAGTTAAACGGTGATATTTCGGAATACATAAGTTGTAAGCCAGGACATGTGTGAACTGCCTTTCTCACTGTCTGTCTCTGTATCTCTCTCTTTCTCCCCCCCCCCCCCCGCCTCTCTCCCCCCCCCCCCCGGCCCCCCATCGCCTCTCTTCTTGTTCTTTGCAAATAATGGCTGAATGCTTTATACAATGAATCATATTATGCATTTTTTAAATTTTTTATTATGTTTTTAATCTAACGAATTGGTGAAGATGAATGTACAGCAAACAAATACTGCACTTTAATTTTTCCATGAAGATATTTGGAGCTGTTATGAGAAGTAATTTTATTTTATGGCTAAGCAACTATAATAATTGGGTATATATATATATATATATATAATATATATATATATATATATATATATATATATATATATAATATATATATATATATATATACAAGACCTACGACTTTCTTCCAAAAATGATATATTTGTGATTGTGGAAGGATATTGGTCTGATTTAATTTTGATAAAAGCTTTTGGATATGACGAAATTTAAACTGGCTACACAGAACAGCAATGAAAGCTAAAACGCTACAAAGTGCACAGACAAGTAAAACAAAACTCAATTCCAATAAAAAAAAAAGGAGAAGAAAAAGACCAACAACAACAAAGCGGAATTAACCCACTTGAGTAAATGAACAGAAATCACCCCACTTTATTGAAAGAACAGAAATTACCCCAATTTATCAAGAGAACAGAAATCACTCCACTTCGTAAAAAGAACAGAAAGCACAGCACTTTATTAAACAGAACAAAAATCGATCCACTTTATTAAAAGAGCAAAAATCACTCTACTTTATTAAAAGAACAGAAATCACTCCACTTTATTAAAAACAAAAACAAACAACAACAACAACAACAAAAAGCACTCCACTTTATTAAAAGAATGAAATCACCCCACTTTATTAAAACAACAGAGGTCGCTCCCCTTTATTAAAAGAACAGAAATCACTCCACTTTATTAAATTCAAAAACAAAAAACAACAACAACAACAACAACAACAACAAAAAGCACTCTACTTTATTAAAAGAAAGAAATCATTCCACTTTATTAAAACAACAGTGGTCACTCCACTTTATTAAAACAACAGAAATCACTCCACTTTATTAAAAGAACAGAAATCCCTCTATTTTATAAAAAAACAAACACAAGTCACTCCACTTGTTTAAAAGAACAGAAAAAACTCCACTCAGTAACAGAAAATATAGTTACACGTAGCTAACTCCAGGATGCGATAACTTCAAACAGAAGCATTTCCAGTTGTGAGATAGTCTAAGAACAGGAAGGGAGACTGCATAATGTTTGCAAAAGATGCTTTGAAAATTCACCATGATCACGCTTTCATGTCATGAAGGACATGCTTAATTTTTTATTTTTTATTTTTTTTAGACCTGTGTATATATATGCAATATTTCATAGCGATCGACCACAAAGGCTTTAAGCAACAATTCATGCCAGTAGAATAAAGCTTCTCCTTCTTTTTACTGAACACAAGCAATCATTCACATCGATCGACCACAATTGTTTTTTTTTTTTTTTTTTTAACCATTTACATAAGCAAATATTCATGTTGATCGACCACGAAAGCTATTTCCTCATTCTTCAGGGGAATAAACCTTTTCAGAACCTGTCCGGAAAAGAGAGAGAAATTAAACCTTAAAACCGAGGATTATGTTCTGAAATAAGCCATTGATTTTATGTTAAATTTTGAAAATCAATTTCGCGGGTGGAGAGATAGCAGAATTGGATACACAAAGCAGAATCAAACATAGCTCTCATTTCGCATACCGCGAGTTCTGTGGTGTTTGATCTTGGGCGGTGCAAGCACGCGCCAAGCGTTAGTGTCGGGTCATTGGGTGCAGCACTCAGACAAGGCCTCATCTTTCAAATTCCCTTTATTATATATACATCAGGGCATGTCACACAAACTTTCGTCTCGATCAGTCCCCCAAACCCCCATTTATTTTCCTACCCGCTGGACAAAGACTGTTTTGAGAAGACTGGCCCCTTGAAAGGGAAATTGAAATGTGGGTGTGTAATAGAAACTAAACACAGCCATTTTTAAGCTCGATTCCTCGTCCTGTTTCCTGACGATCGACGTTTGAAAGTCACGACAACAAGACAGTGGAACAAGACAGTGAGTGCCATTCATTCTGCGCAGAGCAGTCTGCAACAGTGAATGAAATCACGAACAAGGCCCCAGTGTGTAGTAAAAGGAAGAAAACTGACACGTCACGAGCCGACCTTTTTCTACTCTTCATTTATAAAGAGCGAACTAATTGCATGGCTGCGCCCTGTTGAGCTGAAATTCGAAGCAAAACAGCATTTCTCTTGTACGAATATTCATAGAACGAGACACTGAAGTCTGCACGTGCAAATATTAACGCGTTTTCTACAGTTTTAGGACAGCGGGGGTCCTCTCTTCGATCCTTTGAAATTTCTCTCTTTTTGTTGTTGTTGCTGTTGTTGTTGTTGTTGTTGTTGTTGCCACTATCTACTTCACTCCGAGACCATGGAACCTTTGGACCAGACAGTTCCGTTAACACGAAGTTATTCGACAGCCACCGAGTTAATGTCTGTGTTAGTTCCTTCTAGAAAGGTTTTTTTCCGTTGTGAAGGATGTAAAACATCAAGCTACTTACCTGGGAGGATGTAGATGGATTCTTTTTGACGATACAGAGAAAATCAAAACACTTTAAAGGTTAAAAAGGACCGTTTATTTTGACTGGACAATATAAAACATGCGCAAATTTTCAGTAAAAACACATTTTTCATGCAACGAACATACATAAAATTAACAAACATTTATGGGAAATAAATTTGATCTGCTTAGCTTTCACTTGGTTGGAAGGGTAAAACAAATCATCGCTTCTAAGTTTAGTTCAGCTCAAGATGGTATCTATGCGCTCGGAAAAGCCCATATGCGCTCCACCCAGTCTCTCAGAAGTTTCCCCAACGTTGTCTTTGAAACGGTTCCAGTGTTCGTCTGATTGACGATGGCCCTCTCTCGTCCTCTCAAGGAAGATCGTCTAACACTTCCTCTTTCCACGCCTCTCTCTTCCAGGCGATCGCTTCTAAAATAAATGATAATGATAATTATGCTGCAATTGTTTTCTTTGCTGAAATGATTCAAGTCTCGTAAATGTTTTCATTGAAAAGACCAATTGGACACAACAATATTGGTTATCATTATGCATACATTTGTATTCGTAAAGTCTCTTGGTCACTGAATAGCTCCGAGATGAATGATCCCATGACGAATCTAATTAGTTTACACAGAACAAAGCAAATCGTAAAGTAAGTAAACATGGTGCTTAACGTCCACAGAAACATAAGACTTATTAGGGACGGGGACAAGGGGGCTGGGGGGAAGAGGGAGAGTATATACATATCGCTATACTGTCACCACCAGAATGACTTATGCATTAAGATGGGCAGCGATGCGAGCCATTTTAATGTTTCATTAATTGATTGTGAGCAACAAGGTCACAAGATAGTGTCCACAAACCACAACCTTTATGAAGAGAAAGGAGAGCCGAAGCGGAGTCGAACCGAGGTCCTTCTGCTTACCAGCCTAACGCCTTACCTCTAGGCCAACACCGGCTCCCGAAGCGAATCGTGTCAGAGTCTTGCTGTACACACACACACACACACACACACACACACACACACACACACACACACACACACACACACACACACACACACACACACACACACACACACACACACACACACACACACACACTCACACACTCACACACACACACACACACACACACACACACACACACACACACACACACACACACCACACAAACACACACACACTCACACACACACACACACACACACACACACACACACACACACCACACACACACACACTCACACTCACACACACACACACACACACAACACACACACACACACACACAACACACACACACACACACACACACACTCACACACACACACACACACACACACACACACACACACACACACACACACACAACCCTACTATAAGCCCTAAGGACGGTGAACTATTTACAGAATAGAAAGGGTTCCGAACCGAGCTCTGAACCCCGCCTACCCCTACTGTGGTTAAGTCCCACAAGCTTTGCAGGAAATCCGCAATTGGCGCAGCAGCCGCAAGAGCAGCGCTACTCATTCCTGTCAGTGTGCGCAGTGTTTTCGTGTGTCCAGACAATGGTGTGGCTGCCTGTGTTCCGGATTTTTAACTTGCGCACAGATGTTGATGCTTGGGATTTCACAGCGGGGGCTGCACGGACACCTTAAGAGAGTCTGCACGGAAAGTTGGCTCTGGGTGAAAAATCCCTTGCGGCACCGGGGACTCGAACTTGACGACTACTTTGAGTCTTGATTCTAGCTCGTAATTTGTCTCAGTGCATTGTAGAGCTTGTCTGAGGCTACAGATGCCAGAACAACGCCATTACTTATACAGAAGTTTTGTTCGAACCCCACCCGTCTTCTCTTTCTGGCCTCGCTTTAGCTTGCGTGTGGCTACGCATCGAGCTTTTTGCGCAGAATGCGATTTCTGACATTCTGATTGGTTAATCACCCTGGTGACTAGTAGCCCGGAACTGTCTATCATCCCAGACAACGCTATCTACCGGAAGCGCTTTATTTTGTGGTG
>JABMCL010002643.1:282500-285000 GCA_018857735.1 Alviniconcha marisindica
TCCTTGGGTGAGACTGAATAATGATAATAATTTGTTATATAATAATAATAATAATACGTAATTCTTATATAGCGCCTAATCCAACTTGACTGGCTCAAAGCACTTCACAATTCAAAACAAGAACGGAAATCAAAATCAATACATGTAACATGCATACACCAGACGATCCAACGTCAACAGCAGAGCGCAGGCAAACATGCACATATCCTGGAACAATCTGTTATATAACTCTTATCAAAGCACCGGTGTCTACCACGAGTTGAACTCATCGCGCGAACAACTTGACAAAAACCACATTTTACATACATTTCGGAACCTTAAGTGTAGTATTCTGCCATAAACGTAATCATCGAGCTAACAATGGTTATTTATACGTATATCTATCTATTTATACACACACACACACACACACACACACACACACACACACACACACACACACACACACACACACACACACACACACACACACACACACACACACACACACACATTATATATATATTAGATAATGTACATACACACCAACACTTACACAAGAAAAGAAAAGAAACACCCGATCCAATCAGTCCCCCATCCACCATGCCCAGCTTTCCCCCCCCCCCCCCCTCCACCACTATTCCCCCTCATTCTGTCCATGTATTATAATAATTATAATTTTTTATGGTTCTCATGGTTCCTCTAGCTTTTGTTTTGGTTAATGATCTTTCTCTGGTTTCTCGTTTTTTGTTTGTTTTGGAAATGCGTACGATTTTGTTTTTATTTTTGCTGTCGTTTGTTTCTTTTTGTTGTATGCACTTGTAGTTTATGTTTACTGCCGTGTCTTACCAGATGTTCTTTCATTGATGTTCTTTCTGAAATAAACCGCTTGACTTGACTTGGAAATCATTTCGCAGAACATAAACTCAATTCGCTGGTACATACCAGCACGTAGACATTTTTCAGAAATGCATAAAATTTAGAACTGAACCAAAATTCTAAATTATTTAAGTAGCAGAAGCAAGACAAAAACTACCTCCACAACATTACCAAAATTGTCTCCATTTTTGTATTTAAAAAAAATAAAAAATGTCAACAACTTTTTGAGGATGTATCTCTGGTAGAATTTATGTACCTTGTATTTACACGCATGCCAGGTGAGAGCTACCGTTGGCGACTCAGGTCTTTGTTGTTGTGTTTGCGTGACGTATTTCGAGCGCTAATTCACTCCCTTGTGTTTAATTTGATTTCCAATTTGCAGGGAACTGCAGCTATCAAAGCCATCCAAGCAAAACCATTTCTTCGTCAGCAGTTCAACAGACTATCGTTTCGGCATCGGCTAGCCAGTCAGACTGTCTACAGGAATGTCTCAACGCTTCCGAAACTGACCTGCACTGCTGGGCGGCTGAATGGACCACCGATACACAAAAGTGCAAACTGCGCATGTCCCCAAAACCTTTCGCTTCCGGTGACATGCTGTCGTCAGCTGATATGAATCTGATTCTGTTAATTCCACAATGCTTTACTTGTGAGTGAGAGAGAGAGAGAGAGAGAGAGAGAGAGAGAGAGAGAGAGAGAGAGAGAGAGAGAGAGAGGAGAGAGAGAGAGAGAGAGAGAGAGAGAATGTGAGTGTGTGTGTGTGTGTGTGTGTGTGTGTGTGTGTGTGTGTGTGTGTGTGTGTGTGTGTGTGTGTGTGTGTTGTATGTGTGTGTGTGTGTGTGTGTGTGTGTGTGTGTGTGTGTGTGTGTGTGTGTGTGTGTGTGTGTGTGTGTGTGTGTGTGTGTGTGTGTGTGTGTGTGTGTGTGTGTGTGCTGTGTGTGTGCGTGTTGAATCAGTAGTCTGCAGTATATTTCAACTTGACTGTCCATGTAGATAACTTTATGTGTGTATGTGTGTGTGTGTGTGTGTGTGTGTGGTGTGTGTGTGTGTGTGTGTGTGTGTGTGTGTGTGTGTGTGTGTGTGTGTGTGTGTGTGTGTGTGTTCTGTCCTACACAGCTCGGCTAAACGACAGTGTGATCAAACCGCTAGTAACAGTTCACTACGACCCAGAGTGCTCCGAGTCAGCAGGTAAAATATCAGCTACATACCGTCAGCAGGTAAAACATCAGCTATATACCGTCAGCAGGTAAAACATCAGCTATATACCGTCAGCAGGTAAACATCAGCTATATATCGTCAGCAGGTAAAACATCAGCTATATATCGTCAGCAGGTAAAACATCAGCTATATACCGTCAGCAGGTAAAACATCAGTTATATAACGTCAGCAGGTAAAACATCAGCTATATATCGTCAGCAGGTAAAACATCAGCTATATGCCGTCAGCAGGTAAAACATCAGCTATATACCGTCAGCAGGTAAAACATCAGCTATATGTCGTCAGCAGGTAAAACATCAACTATATATCGTCAGCAGGTAAAACATCAGCTATATGCCGTCAGCAGGTAAAACATCAGCTATATGTCGTCAGCAGGTAAAACATCAGCTATATGCCGCCAGCAGGTAAAACATCAGCTATATAC
>JABMCL010002643.1:292500-315000 GCA_018857735.1 Alviniconcha marisindica
GGGGGGGGATTAGAGTCCATGTGAGGACAACGAAGGAAGACAGTTGTAGCACAGAAGAATTCAGCAGTTCTGAGAGTGTGTGCGAGTGCACTCACGTGCGCGCTCGAGCTACCGTGCGTGCGTGCGTGCATGTGTGTGTGTGTGTGTGTGACAGTATCTTTGTGACAGTACAGTATGTGTGTTAGCATGTGTGTGTGTGTATGTGTGACTGCCAATGTGTGTGACAGTGTGTGTGTGTGTGTGTGTGTGTGTGTACTTTCTATGGCTTATAACACAAAACAGACTAATATATGTATGAGGAGCAAATAGCCCCCTTGATTGCATTTATCTTCCAAATGGTGATGACATAAAACAAAAAATAATTGACACATGCTTACCCGCATTTGAAGTTATAGACTTTTTATATCATGCTGTATCTAATCATTTTCCAGTTTTCAAAATCACACACATTGCATTATAGGCCAGTAAAACTAGGGAATTTCCAAATCTAAAAATAAACATAAGTAGCTTTCATTTTATTTTTTTAAACTTGAGTATGAAGTGTATGCACCCAAGGCTCATTTGAGAAAGGGCACTCAAAGGCCCCGCTGTTATTATCATTATTTTGGAGCTTTTTGACTGCTCTCACATACAGTGTGGAACTGGAAGGACAGTCTGAATGATGGACTCTTTAGCAAATCAAAATTAGGGGCTATCCGCCTGAGAATCACAGCCTTGGTAAATGTATATAAAATATATTGTATATTAATTATTATATATTATGTGAAATATACTTTGTCCAGTTTATGAGCCTCTACAAGGGCTGCAGCATCATTATGCTTTTTGTTGTTTTCAGATATATATGGAGGCTGTTGGCTGGATGTCAACCACCGGGTGGCTGCTGCTGACTGTCGTCACGCTCATCTTGCTGTGGATTTGGTCAGTCAATATTTTGTCCCTTCATTGCCACTACTCTACATGACCTTATATTCACAGTTCAGTGGGTTGCTGTGATATAGCAATCATGGTTGATTGGGTGCTAAAATGAGTTATCTGTCTATCTATCTATCTAGTTATATATATATATATATATATATATGTAATATGGCATTTGAGTATGGCCATTAATGTTGTCTCCTTCCCCTCTCTCTCTCTCTCTCTCTCTCTCTCTCTCTCTCTCTCCTCTCTGTCTCTCTCTCTTCTTCTGTCTTCTTCTCTGCTGTCTGTCTTCTGTCCTGCTCTCTCACACACACATGCACACAACACACCACACACACACACACACACACACACACACACACACACACCACACACACACACACACACATATGCATGCATGCACGTATACACACACACACACACACACACACACACACACACACACACACACACACACACACACACACACACACACACACACACACACACACACACACACACACAAAATCTGACACAAAATTGACTGCCAGCATTGAGAATGCTTATTCTTCTTTTTTTTCCTTTTCCTTTTTATAGGACAACACAAGTCAGCGTGCTTTGTTTGTATATTGTCCATTCAAAAAGCCTTCTTTTCAGCCTTGTGTGCATTTCGCTCCCCCTTGTCACCCTGTGTTCCTCAGAGCAATTGCATAACCCTGACCCTTTACTCTTTCAATCTGTAGGAGCACCCGGCGCCATTACCAGACCATAAAGAGGATGGGTCTTGAAGGCCCCAGGCCCACCTTCTTCATTGGCAACATGGCGGAGATGACCAGCAAGGTAAGACTGCCCTGACCTGCACGTCCATGTACTTGACCCATCTGGCCTTCATGAGTGTACCACGATGATAATATTAAGCTGATTAACATACTTATTATACTAGGTAGTTTGCTAAAATGCCACCCAGTGAACCATATGCATTATAATTTATTTTAGGGCAAAGGTCAATTTGACTAGGTGACCTAACTATTGAAAGACACTAGATAGAACAGATCTGGGGGAATGTGCTCACCAATGCGATGAAACAAGGAAACAATAGTGCACAAGTGCTTTTGACAAAAATTGTCTTCTTCGGGTGCAAGAAGAGAGACAGACAAAAGAAGAAGGCAGCAAAGAAGAGGACAGACAAGAAGGAACTGATGTAAAAAATGAAACACACTACAAAAAATGAGGGCACCTAACAATTTTATTTAATTAGAGAGTTTTATGTTTTGGTGCGATAGATACAACGTTACCTGGGTCGATTTTGGTATGCTAGATATCACGTTATTACTATTACAATTTACAGTATTAGCATTTGTGTGCGTGGTAGCCTGTCAAGACATAGGACTACTACATCACATGCAGGTCATTTTCATGCACATTGCACACCTGCACTCTTGCACAGTTCTCAGAAATTTAAAGTTGATACCAGGGTTGCAGTTCAGTCCCGGTATTGTGACTAATGTGACATAATTATAATCAATAACTTGATTATAAACATACCAATTGATATGAAACCATGCTGATGTAAATTACACATACTAATATATAACATTACATAAGACTAGAACCAATATTACATTACTTTATCATATCTATTCTTTCCTTTATAAACTACTATGTACAAAGAGGATTCCTTTTATAATTGCATAACTGGGTAGAGAAAGGAACTTTTGCTTTGCTGAATGGATTGTCTCCCCTGGACTGTCCTTTCCGGGTGAACAATGTGTTGAATGAGTGACTTTGCTGGCTTGAGGATTGCACTGCCCAAATAGGCCCAGTGCCACCTGGCTAGTGTAGGGGAGATCATTTGCAGCTGACTTCAGCTTTGTCAAAGCCCCAAATATGCCCAGCACCACCAAGCGGGGCGATCCACTGCCAAGTCGCCCATTAGAAGCAAGGTACCAGAGTGAAACACAAACAATGAATGAGCCAGTTTGGTCTAATGGTAAGGCGTTAGGCTGGTAAGCAGAGGGACCTCAGTTGGAATCTGCTTTGACTCTCCTTTGACTTCAAAAGTTGTCTGTGGATACTGCCTTGTGACTTTGTCCCTCACAGTTATGAAACATTAAAATGGCTCTCATTGCTGCCCACCTTAATGCAGAAGTCATTCTGGTGGTGATAGTGTAGTGATAGGTATATAATCTCCCTCTCTCCCCACCTCCATACCCCTTTTACCCCCTCTTCCCCATCCCTAATAAACTTTATGGTTTCTGTGGACATTAAGCACCATGTTTACTTACATTTACAAACAATGCATTGAATTCAAAGCATGCTGCCAATGTGAAACACAAACAATGTGTTGAATGTGTTGAATTAGAAGCAAGGTACTAATGTGAAGCACAAACAATGTGTTGAATTAGAAGCAAGGTACTAGTGTGAAACACAAATAGTGTGTTGAATTAGAAGCAAGGTACTAGTGCGAAGCACAAACAATGTGTTGAATTAGAAGCAAGGTACTAGTATGAAACAATGTGTTGAATTAGAAGCAAGGTACCAGTGGGAAACACGAACAATGTGTTGAATTAGAAGCAAGGTACCAGTGGGAAACACGAACAATGCATTGAATTAGAAGCAAGGTACCAGTGGGAAACACAAACAATGCGTTGAATTAGAAGCAAGGTACCAGTGGGAAACACGAACAATGCGTTGAATTAGAAGCAAGGTACCAGTGGGAAACACGAACAATGCGTTGAATTAGAAGCAAGGTACCAGTGGGAAACACGAACAATGCGTTGAATTAGAAGCAAGGTACCAGTGGGAAACATAAACAATGTGTTGAATTAGAAGCAAGGTACCAGTGGGAAACACAAACAATGCGTTGAATTAGAAGCAAGGTACCAGTGGGAAACACAAAACATGACAGAGGTGAAGAAACTGACCAAAACTTTTTTTCATAGGACCCAGACTAGTTATGTGATAGAGGTATCACCAGGTAATAGCTAAGGAATAGACAAACCTAGAAAACGAATGCCTAGGCAGGCTAGAAGTTCTCTCCAGCAGAAATTGGGGGTGGGGGGTTGCAGGGGTATTTTTTATTTTTTTTACAGGGCACAGTTTTTCACCGACTTAGAATCACAAAAACAAAACAATTTTGTTTTTTGTTGTTGTTCTGGTAAAAATGAAAAAATGTATGTCAGTATTGAGTGTTTCGATGTCAGTTGGTTTAGTTTTTATTATGAAATGTATGCACCTAGGGCTCACTTGAGAAAGAGTGCTTGAGGCTCCTTTAAAAAACATTTGTTTTACTAGTATTAATAAATATTGGTAGATCAACCAAAAAGAAACATACTGATGAATATGGCTGCATGTATTGCCTACAAAATTTAGGCATTATGTGTATTGCCTAAAGCTTTACGCCACTTCATGAAATGCACGACATTTTTAGGCATTTCATGAAATGCCTTACTTCACAGATTGCCTGAAATTGTGTGTAATATATATATATATATATATATATATATATATATATATATATATATATATATATATCTATGTCTCATTTTGTGGTGTATTGTTTGCAGGGCTTTCACGCCTGTTTCAAAGACTGGGAGCAGCTATATGGCAAGGTGTATGGGTAAGTTTTTACAGCTGTGTGAACTGGTACTATACTGATAATAGAGATCAGTTCTATAGTACCATATCTCAACGACAAGGGTGAGCACACCACATTTTACAAGATCAAAAATTGCATTATCATAAGCATAATGTTGCATTCCTGATGCATGCACACACACACACACACGCACACACACACGCACGCACATGTGCACGCATGTACATGCACGCGTGTGCACACGCACACACACACACACACACACACACAAACTGACACACAAACACGCACACACATGCACACACACACACACACACACACACTCACACTCACACACACACACACACACACACACATGCATGCATGCACACATTACCACAAATAACATACATGCATACACAATTACACACAGTAGAAATACCTGCATTACTGTGTAGAACAATCCCCCTTTCTGTGTGCAACATACTCAAACTTTGTCTTCCTTCAAGTAACAGCTCAAGACTCACCTTTTCTCTGTCTCTTAACCTCTGTCTCATACTCTTAACACCTCCAACTGTCTCCAGCCTGCCTCAAGTAAATCTGTGTTGTGTGTGTGTGTGCGTGCACGCACATGCATGCGTGTGCACAAATGCATGAATATGTGTGCCTATATCAGGGGGTGGGGTAGGGGTATGTTTGAAGACAAATTTGTGCGTATTAATATTGTGTGTTTTGATGTCAATTGTTTTTCAGTTGAGTATGAAATGTACATGCCTAGGGCTTATTTTGAAAGGGCACTCTAAGACCCCATTATTATTATTACTGGTCTTATTAAGGCCTTTGCATTGCTCAGCTGTGTCTTTGCTTCATCCACAGCATCTACAGAGCAAAAACGCCCTCTGTGGTCGTCCATGACCCAGACCTGCTGTGTGACATCCTTGTGAAAAAATTCGCAGCCTTTCCAAATCGACAGGTAAGGTTCCTGAACATATTATGTCCTCTCTATTAGGTTCCTCGATATATGTCCAGTAGGTTAGGTTCCTGGACATATGTCCTTTACGTTAGGTTCCTGTACATATTATGTCCTCTATGTTAAGTTCCTGGATATATGTCCAGTACATTAGGTTCCTGGGATTATGTGCTTTATGTTAGGTTCCTGGACATATATGTTCTTTACATTAGGTTCCTGGACATATTATGTCCTCTCTGTCAGATTTCTGGACATTAGGTTCCTGGACATAATAATGATGTCCTCTCTGTTAGGTTTTTGGACATAATAATCATGCCCTCTCTGTTAGGTTTCTGGACATAATAATCGTGACCTTTCCATTAGGTTTCTGGACATAATAGGGTTCCTAGACATATGTCCTCTCTGTTAGGTTCCTGGACATATTATGTCCTCTCTGTTAGGTTCCTGGACATAATAATTGTGTCCTCTCCGTGAGATTCCTTGACATAATAATTATGTTGTCTCTGTTAGGTTCCATGACGTATGTCCTCTCTGTTGGGTTCCTGGACATAATAATGTTGTCCTCTCTGTTCAGACACAGTTGCTGGGTGGACTTGTTAGTTTGATGACTAGTTATTGTCGTTACTGTTGATCGCTTTTATATAGCGCTATTCTCTGCTGTCGAGCAGACTTGCTGGGATCTTATCACATGCGATTCTGAATGAGTGACTAGATTTACACAGCGCATTTTGAATATCCACCGAAGTGGTGTACTTACAGCGCTGTTTGGTTGTTACATGGCTGGTGCCACATAAAACTGTGGCCTTCTCGGCGCACATTCTGTGTACACCATACAACTATACAATACAATATAACTTTATTGCCAAGTGTCAATACAATGATTGCACGAGGAATGTTTTGTGGTGCCAAGTACTCTCATCACACATTCACTCCAGTCATAAAACATTTAATTACAACAACAGCAAAAAAAAAAAAAAAAAATCCAAATAAAAAGTCATTCATAGATAACAACATGAGAAAATCCCACTGGCATCAAGCTGTGCATATCACATAAAATAAAATTGCCACTTCCCACGCTCCCTACCAGTTCACAGCGTCGCTTCATGCAAAGCCACTTACGCTGGGTGCATGTGTGTTTAGCTGCAGTGCATCTTTCACGTGTTACCGTGGGAACACTGGACTGAGTAGAACAGTTACTGAAATAAAGTCGAACCAGCCATGGAGAAGAAAATTCGCTCTCTGCTTCTGCCTGGACTCGAACCCGCGACCTTTGGATCACGAGTCCGGCGCTGTACCACTCAGAGCTGTCCCCGCTCACCAGGGCATCAGTGTTTTTATTTATTTGTTTGTTGTTTATGTTATGCTGTGTATTGTTCAAACGTCAGCACACACACACACTGACGAACCGAGGTCCTTCTGCTTACCGGCCTAACGCCTTACCGCTAGGCCAACACCGGCTCCCGAAGCGAATCGTGTCAGAGTCGTGCTGTATACACACACACACACACACACACACACACACACACACACACACACACACACACACTCACACACACACACACACTCACACACACACACACACACACACACACACACACACACACACACACACACACACAATCGCCCCTCAGGCGTCTGGTCACTCGGTCAGGATCGACTGCCACCGGGAAGTAACTGCACCCAGCTCCTCTTGACGTTGTCCAGGCTTCTCTCCCTTTGGTTAAGGCATACCAAGAGCACGCGGATAGCAGCGCAAAATTTACTGTACTATAATGTTGTCTGTCTGTCACTGTCTGTCTCTGTCTCTGTCTGTCTCTGTCTCTCTTTCTACATTTCCCTCCGCTCCTTGTGTCCGCCTGGTTTAGTGTTTACTGAGGCTTCTTTCCCTGGAGTCTTGGGTACAGGAGTTGTGGAGGCAGAGTAATTACTCCTTTGCTGAGATTGCCTCCGTCCTGTCTTTAACGTGAACACACGCACGCACACACCCACGCACACACGTACGCACACACACATACGCACACACACGTACGAGAGAGAGAGAAGATAGAGAGAGAGGGAGAGAGAGACTGAGACAGACAGACAGACAGAGGAAGAAAAAGAGAGAGAGAGAGAAGAAACAGGAAGAAAGAAGGGGGGGGGGGGGGGGGCAGACAGACAGAAACACACAGGAAGAAAGAGAGAGAGAGGGGTCGTGGGAGACAGACAGACAGAGACTGAGAAACAGACACAGGAAGAGAGAGAGAGATAGAGAGAGAGAGAGAAGAGAGAGAGGAGAGAGAGAGAGAGAGAGAGAGAAGACGGAACACGGAACACAGAATACGGAATACGGAAATTTTATTTGATAAACTGAAGGGATTTAGCACAACAAACGTTATAATACAGTGCACACACGGTTTTCAAGTTGTTGACGTTGGAAGGTTGCAACTGAACAAACCGGAAGCGAAACTTTATACACAGGAGAATATTATGATAACAGCATTTTTGATTACTAGTTCATAATGTACATTTAAGTCCTTCACGATAGCAAGGTTTTTCTTCTGATGAATGCTTCGTACAGAAACAAAGCAAGATTTTTCAGGGTGCGTTCATTTTGTGTAGCTAAGAACCAAAATTCGCATGGGTTCTTGACATATTTTGGCGCAGTAAACTCAAATGTTTCAAATCATCAAATGCAGGACTTTATAGAACACAATGGACAGGCGCAATGGACATTTCAGTTCTTCGGCATTATATACCTTAAATCTTGATCTTTGTATTTTAATATTAGATACCCCAAATCTAAATCTGGTCAGTGTTTACCTTAGTGTCTGTTTAGAGAGAGAGAGAGAGGGGGAGAGAGAGAGAGAGAGAGAGAGAGAGAGAGAGACAGAGAGAGAGACAGAGAGAGAGACAGAGAGAGAGACAGAGACAGAACCCGAACCATCAGGCACATGTTTGCTGTTGTGATCCGTTGCAGTAATATACTGCCTGAAATTTTACGGAGATCGTGCAAGTAACTCAGACGTTTGCCTCATTCAACAACTGAAATATCCGCGTTTTTCGTTTCGGCCAAGCTCCTTTCTGTGACCAGAATTAAAATCAATCAATCAACAAGTCAGATGGCGGAGAAGAAGCCGAGTTGCGCGCGACTATTCAGTAGCCCACCGAACCAATCCCCGGACCGATGGAACAGGCCTGGAAGCATACGTCGGCGCTGACCACGAGGCTGTCCCCGAAGCCGAGGTCAAAGAGCTTAAGGGTCAGCGTGGTTTTGCTGGAGTAGGCACTGACCCGCAGGCCAATCGCGTTGGGCTCCTCGGACGGGTAGCCGGACCCTCCTGCTGCGAAGTCGGGCCTGGAGTCGAGGTTGCTGTTGAAGTCGCACAGGCCCCAGACGACTTGGGGGGTGGTGCCGAACGCCGTCTGGTACGTGTACTCCGCCTTCCCGTCGTCCGCCTTCAGGTGCGCTCTGCCCACCTCGCCTGCAGTCCCGACGAAAGCGTCTTAGTCATGGTAATGATCACTGTAGCGGTCGTGTGTGTGTGTGTGTAGATCTCTCTCTCTCTCTCTCTCTCTCTCTCTCTCTCTCTCTCTCTCTCTCTCTCTCGTATACTCTCTCTTATATATATATATATATATATATATATATATATATACCGCGCGTTACACCGCGCTTTACAAGATCAACAAAATATATGTACATATAACTTCAAAAACTATATATGAATATATTGTATTCCTCGTGCACACACACACACACACACACACACACACACACACACACACACACACACCCCACACACACACACACACACACACACACACGCACGCACGCACGCACGCACGCACGCACACGCGCGCACGAATGCAGGTAAGCCATACAGCGATCTGTTCATTATTCAGAGTGGAAAGTTTCCGTTTTGAAGGCAGGTTTAAATGATGCTGAGGAAGAAGAGTGTTGGGGAGAGTAGAGAAGATTGTTCCAGAGTAATGGTGCTTGACGGAAGAAGGCACATTGACTAGAAGACATGTATTAACCCTTTCGCTGCGCCGTCACTCGGAAAACGGCCAATAAAAGTGCCAGATCTGAAATCATTAAGTCTCCGACCCCTCCCCCCCTCCCCCCCCTTGCATGAGCACATAAGATGATTTCTATCAAAATGCACAGCATCGAAAGTCGATTTATTACAGGACTATCAAATATACTGTTTGCAAACGTGTATGTGTGCACTTCTCAGCCCGGAAAATTTACAGGCTGGGGCAGTGAAGGGGTTAATAGCAAGGCATTATGTAAGAGAGGTAGAGGAACAAAGCTGATGTGTCACAGTGTAACGTACACTTTCTGCCGACTTCCTGTTTCTTGGTCGACTTGTGCAGTTCTGCCGCTCTGTCCACGGAGTCGGAAAAGACCGCGAAGTCGTTCTCATTGATCTGCAACGGAAGAGAGCCAGAGAGCGTGCTTTGAGTGCCGGAATGTCTCTCCCAGTAACTACGATGAGATGGCGTTGGTCAGGCCGACTCTTGGCCAGAAAAAGGACTCTTGCCGGAAAAGGACTCAGAGTAACTACGATGAGATGGGGGTTGATCAGGCCGATTCTTAGCCAGAAAAAGTACTCTTGGCCGGAAAAAAGGACACTTGGCCAGAAAAAGGCTCAGAGTAACTACGATGAGATGGGGTTGATCAGGCAGATTCTTGGATGTCAAGGGACTCTTGGTCGGAAAAGGACTCAGAGTAACTACGATGAGATGGGGTTGATCAGGCCGATTCTTGGGCGGCAAAGGACTCTTGGCCAGAAAAATTACACAGAGCAACTACGATGAGATGGGGTTGGTCAGGTTTCTTGGCCAGAAAAATGACTCTTGGCCGGAAAACGGACTCATGGCCGAAAAAGGACACAGAGTAACTACGATGAGATGGGGTTGATGACGCCGACTCTTGGCCGGCAAAGGACTCTTGGCCAGAAAAAAGACTCTTGGTCGGGGGAAAAGGACTCTTGGCCGGAAAAGGACTCAGTAACAACGAACAGATAGGATTGGACAGGCCGACTCTTGGCCGGAAAAAGCCATAGAAACTATGCTGAAGTGGGGTTGATCAGGCCAACTCTTGGCCGGAAAAAAGGACTCTTGGCCGGAAAAAGACATAGTAACTATGCTGAAGTGGGGTTGGTCAGGCCAACTCTTAGCCGGAAAAGGACTCAGAGTAACTACGATGAGATGGGGTTGATCACGCCGACTGGCCGGAAAAAGACTCTAACTATGATGAGATGGTGTTGATCAGGCCGGAATGTGACTCAGAAGTAACTACAATGAGATGGTTTTGATCAGTCTCAAAATCAATAAAGGTTGGCTCTTGTCCGGACTAGGACTCAGAGTAACTACGATGAGATGGGGTTGATCAGGCCGACTCTTGGCCGGAAAAGGATTCAGAAGTAACTACAGTGTGATGATTTTGGTCAGGCTGAAATAAAGGTTGACTCTTGTCCCGACTCAAACTCCAAGCACTGGTTTACGACATCCTTCCTTCGGAGGAAGGTGCCGGAAAGCGATGCTTGGAGTGTGGTCCCGACTATAACTTGTCTCCTCAAGGAAAGAGTGCGGCCCCGTCCCTAATAAGCCGTACGGTTTCTGTGGACGTTAAGCACCATGTTTACTTACAAAGAGAGTGCGGAAAGCGACTTCACTCTGAACTGCCTTTGAAGTCAGTGACAGGGAAAATGAACGTAAGACCACAGTGAATACACGACTGACTACGATACGCCGTATCAGAAGGGGTTTGTCCTTAACCCCTCCCCTCCCAATGAATGGACGCTTACCTGCGAGAGGTGGTCTTTGAAGTCCCTGCTGGAGCTGAAAAGGTTGGCGATCGCCCTTTCCTGCCTGACATTACGCGCCCTTTCGCTGGCCCACTGGTCTTCATTCTTGATCTGCTTTTCGAGGTTCTGCAGGTTCAGCTGGCCCAGCGCATCCACGCGTTCCAACAGGCCGCCCTCCACAACGGCTAGTATGTCATACAGCTGGAACACAATCCCCCCGCTAGCGTCACCTCCCAGTCAATAATTATGGTAGCGTCAAATCATAGTAATGATGATAGCGTCACGTCATAGTAATTATGGTAGCGTCACGGCCCATTTAATAATTATGATAGCGTCACGTCATAATAATTATGATAGCGTCACGGCCCAGTCAATAATTATGGTAGCGTCACGTCATAGTCAGTAATTATGGTAGCGTCACGTCCGAGTTAATTATGATAGCGTCACATCAAAGTCAATAATTATGATAGCGTCACGTCATAGTCAGTAATTATGATAGCGTCACGTCATAGTCAGTAATTATGTTAGCGTCATGTCCCATCAATAATTATGGTAGCGTCACATCACAGTCATTAATAATGGTAGCGTCACGTCATAGTCAATAATTATGGTAGCGTCACGTCTGTCAATAATTATGGTAGTGTCACGTCCCAGTCAATAATTATGGTAGCGTCACATCCCATCCCAAGTCAATAACTATGGTAGCGTCACATCATACTCAGTAATTATGGAAGCGTCACGTCCCAGTCAGTAGTTATGGTAGCGTCACGCCCCAGTCAATAATCAAACATTGGCAGCTATACTACTGTTTGGACACACAGAAAATACTGCGCGCACCGGTAGGAATGGGTAGTGCTGCTCTTGCGGCTGCTGCAGCCTTACCCACGTAAGGAACTCTGAATTTTCAACAAAGGATCATTGAACAATAACAGCCTAATAATAATAATAATAATAATAATATGTTGATGATGATGATGATGATGATGATGGTAACAACAGTAAACATGCCTGAGTCTCAAACAGTCGTGCCATAATACCCCACAGGGAAGCCGTCGGGATATGGATCCGAACGGTGGACACACTCCGAGCCTCGCTTTCCCCGCTTTACCTCCGCGCAGCTGTCCACCGACGCTACCAGCCCCCTCCGACAGGTAGCAACATGGCGCCCAAGCACGCACGTAAGCATGAGGCGCGTCCGCCCCGAGTAAAAAAAAAGAAACGAAAAAAGTTCCGTCTCGAGTCAAATGATTTTAGTGTTATTTGTGCTGGGCGGTTATAAAAGTAACGTCTGATATAATTTGAGTTGTCGAGCAGGTTTGGCGTTAGGCTGGTAAGCGGAAGGACCTCGGTTCGATACCGCTTCGGCTCTCATTTCTCTTCAAAAAGGTTGTGGTTTGTGGATACTGTCCTGCGACTTTGTCCATCACTTCCTGCTGAAAAATTAAAATAGCTCTCATCCCTGCCCATCTTAATGCAGGAATCATTCTGGTGGTGACAGTGTAGCGATAGGTATATAATCTCCCTCTTCCCCCACATTCATACCGCCTTCCCCCCTTTCTCCCCGTCCCTAATAAGCCTTATGGTTTCTGTGGACGTTAAGCACCATGTTTGCTTTAATTTGGGTTGTCTGTTAGAAACTGACTGCCATTTGAGCACCAAGGGAAAACCTTTTCGCGACCTGTGTCGTAATCCGTTTTGAATGTGTGGTTTATCGTGAGGTGCGTGACCCTCAGGTTTACACTGCCATAACTGCTTACGCCATAGGTGTCGGAAATACCGTTGGTAATAATTATAATATAATTAATGGCAGTAATTAGTTTGTAACAGACAACTCAAATTATACTAGGCGTGTGGTGTGTGTGTGTGTGTGTGTGTGTGTGTGTGTGTGTGTGTGTGTGTGTGTGTGTGTGTTCTTTTTCTTTTGTTTTTTGTTTTTTTGTCGTCTTTGTTTTTTGATGGTTGTTTTACAACCACCCACAGTACTTACCAGCACAAATAAAACCAAAATCGTTTGAATCGAGACGGAACTTTTTTCTTTTTCTTTTTTTTAACCAGGGGCGGACGCTCCTCTTGTTTACGTGCGTGCTTCGTAATTCGACGCTATGTTACTTCCACAACCATTATCACCCAAACTTTTCGGATGGCGCTGGCAGCGTCGGTGGACAGCTGCGCGGAGATAAGGAACACCCCTTCAGTACTGCAAGGTTTCGCGGAAGAGTTCCGGAAAGGGAGGTTTTGAGTGGCCCTCTGCGGTTGACGGGACGTTATAATAATAATAATAATATATAAAAAATTAATAATAATAAATATTATAATAATACGTAACACTTATATAGCGCCTAATCCAACTAGACTGGCTCAAAGCACTTCACAATTCAAAACAAGATTGGACGTCAGAATCAATACATGAAACATGCATACACCAGACGATCCAACGCCAACAGCAATCCCAAAACTAACTACCTAACTAACTAAACTACTTACCTGTCTAACGAACTAACTAAACTACCGACATACCTAACTAACTAACTATCGCCCTGATATAACCGTAATGGTTGACTGGGCGTGAAACAACAAATTACTTACTTACCTAACTAACTAAACTAAATAACTAACACCCTGCTAACTAACTAAACTAAATAACTAACACCCTGCCCTTCCCCTCTCCTGAAGGAGCAGCCCGCCACAAATCCTCATCCTCAGCTGTGGCCATCTTTCAATAGTTCGCCACAAATCCACATCCTCAGCTGTGGCCATCTTTCAATAGTTCGCCACAAATCCACATCCTCAGCTGTGGCCATCTTTCAATAGTTCGCCACAAATCCACATCCTCAGCTGTGGCCATCTTTCAATAGTTCGCCACAAATCCACATCCTCAGCTGTGGCCATCTTTCAATAGTTCGCCACAAATCCACATCCTCAGCTGCGGCCATCTTTCAATAGTTCGCCACAAATCCACATCCTCAGCTGCGGCCATCTTTCAATAGTTCGCCACAAATCCACATCCTCAGCTGCGGCCATCTTTCAATAGTTCGCCACAAATCCACATCCTCAGCTGTGGCCATCTTTCAATAGATCGCCACAAATCCACATCCTCAGCTGTGGCCATCTTTCAATAGTTCGCCACAAATCCTCATCCTCAGCTGTGGCCATCTTTCAATAGTTCGCCACAAATCCACATCCTCAGCTGTGGCCATCTTTCAATAGTTCGCCACAAATCCTCATCCTCAGCTGTGGCCATCTTTCAATAGTTCGCCACAAATCCTCATCCTCAGCTGTGGCCATCTTTCAATAGTTCGCCACAAATCCTCATCCTCAGCTGTGGCCATCTTTCAATAGTTCGCCACAAATCCTCATCCTCAGCTGTGGCCATCTTTCAATAGTTCGCCACAAATCCTCATCCTCAGCTGTGGCCATCTTTCAATAGTTCGCCACAAATCCACATCCTCAGCTGTGGCCATCTTTCAATAGTTCGCCACAAATCCACATTCTCAGCTGTGGCCATCTTTCAACAGTTCCTTTTCCGCTTTGGCAGAACCACACTGTCTGGATATGCCTCCACATTCTGCTTCTACTGAGCGTGTTTTGATTGATTGATGATCGCTTATACAGCGCTATTCTCCGCTCTCTTGAGCAGACTCACTGCGCTCGCATGTGGTTCTACATGAGTGACTAGCTTTATGCTTTTTCTTTTTTTCTTTTTTCTTTTAAATATCCATCGAAGTGGTGTACCTACAGCGCTGGCATGGCTGGTGCCACATGAAACTGCAGCCGTCTCGGCGCAAGTTCTGTGTACACCATACAACCATGCACCATGTCACTTCATGCAAAGCCACATAACTAAGGTGTATGCGTGTTTAACTGTAACCTGGCACCTGCACTTTTGGCAGAATGACCGGGATCTTTTACGTGCTACTGCGGTAACACGGGGTGGAACGGATACCGAAATAAGAACCAACACAAAAAGTCGACCCTGGAGAAGAAAATTCTCCCGCCGTTCCAGCAGGGATTCGAACCCGCGACCTTTCAATCACGAGTCCGGCGCTCTAACCACTGAGCCATCCCCGCCCTAGTGTTCAGAGCGGTCAACTCACAGTCATTCGCCGTTAAACTCACATCCGCTTCCAGCCGGTCCAGAACGGGGTTCTGCTTGATGTCGATCTCTTGTAGCTGGGTGATGCTGAGGGAAAACTCGTCCACAAAGTCCTTCTGCAGGGACAGGCGCGCCTCCAGACTGTCCAGCACCTCCATGGCAAACTTCAGCTGCCGCAGGACGTCTGAAAGTGTGGTGCGGGAAAACTGTGCATTGTGGAGCTGGCAAAACAGGAAGGGGAGGGTGGGGAGCGGGGGGGGGGGGGGGGGGGGGGGGGGGGGGGGGGGGGGGGGGGGGGGGGGGGGGGGGGGGGTGCGGGGGGGAGGGAGAACGACAGGGGAGAGAGGGGGATGGCAGGAGAGGAGAGAGACTGAGTGATGGATTGAACTTTAATTACGCAAGGATAAGGTTTAGGCACGAATGCCTGTCGGACAACCTGTCCTTGAAACAGTTACAAACACTTAAGCGCGCGCACGCGCACACTTACACACACACACACACACATAGATAGATATATGAAAGTGTGTGTGTGCGGGGGGGGGGGGGGGAGAATGAATGTCAATTGATAATTATGAATAATACAAAAGAGTAATAAATCAATTCCTAATAACACTGGGAGACTATACATGCATGTATATACACATAAGAAACCAAGAATATATTTTTTATTGGTGGGGAGGGGGGGTAGTTATTTACAACAAACTGCTTCTGAAACATTTGTGGTGCTGTGTTTTGAAGCTGGTAAGTGAATTGCACGACTTTATTAGAGTTGGGATAGTATTCCACAGGGATGCGCCAGAAAATGAGAAGCTAGTTTTAAAAAGGTCTAAGCTAGGTTTGGGCAGAGTTATGAATCGAGATGTCGGGCGAGTGTCGGAGCGGATAAAAAGCTGTTTAAGATACAGAGGCGCAAGATTTCTGTATGCTTTGAATACTAACACTGCCTTATTGAACATAAGCTTTTCTTTGAGTGGAAGTAGTCCCAAGTACCGTAGCTTTGTATCGGTTGTTAAAGAAGAGAGAGGAGGGAGGGGGAGGGTGGGGGTAAGGGAGGGAGTAGAAGAGGGGCGAACAGAGGCCCGCCTTGCACGGGGGTCCAAGCTGTGCCGAAGGACTCGTTCCCCGCAAGAAGGCAAGAATCCTGTCGACAAGAAGGCAAGAATCCTATCGGAAAGAAGGCAAGAATCCTATCGACAAGAAGGCAAGAATCCTATCGGCAAGAAGGCAAGAATCCTATCGGGATTCCCGAGATGAGTTCATAATCCTGGAGGGATTCCCTAGAGAAGATAATAATCCTGGAAGGATTCCCAAGATGAGTTAATCGTGGAGGGATTCCTAAAATAGATAATCATTTTGGAGGGATTACCAAAATTAGTTAATTGTGGAGGGATTCCCAAAAGGATTTCCAAGATGAGTTAATCGTGGAAGGATTACCAAGATGAGGTAATAATCCACTCGGAATTCCCAAGATGAGGTAACATTTTGGAGACATTATGAGTTAATGAGCGATTCCCAAGATAAGGTAACAATCCTGAAGGGAATCCTGAGTTAATGCTCCTGGAGGGATTGCCGAAATGTGTTAATAATCCTAGAGGGATCCCAATCTGAGCTAATTAATAAAACGTGTTCGACAAAACGCCGTATTTTTGTGTTCTTATTCAGCGAGCGATATAAGGAAATGAAACAACAATAACAACAACAACAACAACAACAACAACAAAAACAACAACACACACACACACACACACACACACACACACACACACACACACACACACACACACAAACACACAACCAACAAAATATAAATCGCAGTCAAAGAGTGTACAAATGATTGATAGTCCGAAAGGTAGCATCATGGGTACAGACAGATAGATGGATGGGTTTCTGGGGTGGGTGAATGGCTCGATGGATGGTGAGAGAGAGAGGGGTGGGGGGTGGGGAAGGGGTAATGGATGGCTCTTAGTCTTCTTATACAGCGCAAATCATTTGCAGAATAAAACCTAGATATATAGATACACTGACGGATGGACGGAATACAGGCAGGTGAGCAAACAGACGGACAGACAGACAAGCAGAGGGACAGAGAGATATACAAGCGGAGTAAGCAGAGAGACTGACACGAACAGAGGAATGAATAAGTAACAATAAAACAACGACAATTATCGTCGTTTTCTTACTGTCAAGACGGGAGTACAGCATGTCCAAGTCGTCAAGGGGTTTGCTTTCTGAAGGAATAAATGGAAAGCCACCTCCGTTGAATGGCTGTGGATATCCGCCGTTGCTGGGCGGTGGGTAGCCACCTTTGCTGGGCGGTGGGTAGCCACCTTTGCTGGGTGGTGGGTAGCCACCTTCGCTGGGCGGTGGGTAGCCGTCTTTCTTGGGTGGTGGGTAGCCACCTTTGCTAGGCGGTGGGTAGCCGTCTTTCTTGGGTGGTGGGTAGCCGTCTTTCTTGGGTGGTGGGTAGCCACCTTTGCTGGGCGGTGGGTAGCCATCTTTCTTGGGTGGTGGGTAGCCGTCTTTCTTGGGTGGTGGGTAGCCATCATGCTTGGGTGGTGGGTAGCCACCTTTGCTGGTTAGTGGGAAGATGTCATTCTTGGGTGGTGGGTAGCCACCTTTACTGGGTAGTGGGAAGATGTCTTTCTTGGGTGGTGGGTAGCCACCTTTAATGGGTAGTGGGAAGACGTCTTTCTTGGGTGGTGGGTAGCCATCTTTAATGGGTAGTGGGAAGACGTCTTTCTTGGGTGGTGGGTAGCCACCTTTAATGGGTAGTGGGAAGACGTCTTTCTTGGGTGGTGGGTAGCCACCTTTGCTGGGTGGCGGGTAACGACTTCTGAAGCCAGTGTTATCGTCTGAAGGCCTAGAGAATCGGGATGGCGGGTAGCCGGTGTCATGGACTTGTGGCCTAGAGAATCGGGATGGCGGGTAGCCGGTGTCATGGACTTGTGGCCTAGAGGATCGGGATGGCGGGTAGCCGGTGTCATGGACTTGTGGCCTAGAGGATCGGGATGGCGGGTAGCCGGTGTCTCGGAATGTCGGCGTAGAGGATCGGGATGGCGGGTAGCCGGTGTCTCGGAATGTCGGCGTAGAGGATCGGGATGGCGGGTAAGCGGTGTCTCGGAATGTCGGCCTAGAGGATCGGGATGGCGGGTAGCCGGTGTCTCGGACTGTCGGCCTAGAGAATCTGGATGACTGGTAGCTTCTGCCTTGGGATGTTGTTGAAGTTCTGTTAGGGAGCGGGTCGCTGCAACATTGATACTGCTGCTACTACTTCTGATGATGAAGATTACAATAATAGCAATGATAATAATAAGAATAATAGCATTTCTATAGCACCGATAAGGATGAGCACACCGCGCTTTACGATATCAACACAAAATGTATACATGAAACTTCAAAAATAATAGACAACATAATATTGTATTCCTTGCACACCACATCTGCACACACACACACACAGACGCGCGCGCACGCGCGCACGCACGCACGCACAACCACGCACTTGCGATCGCGCACGCACGTACGCACGTACAAGCACGCACGAATGTACGCACATACACACGCGCGCACAAGCACCCACGCACGTGCGTACGCGTGCACTCTCTCTCTCTCTCCCCTCTCTCTCTCTCTCTCAACTACTAGTCCATGGGCCAGGTATCGAAACCCTCCCCCCCCCACCCCCCCGGGGATTTTTGGAGACAGTGATTTTTGGATAGCTCATTATGTGTCTTTTCAATATCTGCTTGTCTGCAAGATGAACTACTCAGCTTTTAGGGATTATCTGAGATGGTACATAGCAGCTTAATCAAATGTATTAAAATGGGCGTGTCCCTTACAAATCCCAAACAACTGGCAGCTATACCATTGTTTGGACACACAGAAATACTGCACATGCTGGTATCAGTGGGTAGTACTGCTCTTGCGGCTGCTGTTGTCTTACGCAGGTATGGTGGCCTGAATTACGCGTGTGGGATTAATGAAGTATTAAAAAGAAAAAATGTCACGTTGCATAATTTTGTACAATGCTCGTGTAAAAATATTGAACAAAGTGCTTCATTTACCACCAAATGTATCATGGTGACTAAGAGAGTCACAGAGAATGTCTGATTAACACCTGCATTAATGGATGACGTCACGGAATAGAATATACTCAAGTTCAAAAGTTAAGCAACCTTTTACAAAAATGCACATCTGTTCAAACCTCAATAAACCATTTTCACAAACAGCTGCAGGTGCTGGCTTATTCACTGGTCTACCTCCATTTAACCTGAAATCAGTTTCACAGTACTCTACACTCCATGGAAGATAGGCAAGAAACATGCCCGATGTGTGTAAAACTTGCCAATTTTGCCTTTGTTATGTCTGAGTGAAACAGTTTAGGTTTAGGAGCCATTAAACTAATGCCGCCGGATGGCACCTCTGGTTTGGCTTAATTCACATGCAATTGCTGGACAGTTTCTTGCATTAGCTTGCAGTCAGCAGGCTCTTTGCTATTATGCCAAGAATACAGACGAACAGCTAGGAAATGTCAAAGATATTTACAAAAGTGATTGTCCACACTGTCAATGATTTGACAAATCATTACTGACTTTCTAAAATTGTTATCTGACTTTGATGATTTTTTTTTTTTTTACTAAATGCATTACTCTCCTTATTTCTTACTGCTTATCAATATAGCTTGAGTGTATTTTCCCAGCCACAGGTACCAAAGCCGGTGCCATAGAAGGTTGCCAAACCTGAATGTCCCTTCTTTGAGTGACACTGAATGTCCAGCTTAGACATATATGTCAGCCTCAAACCTGAAGCCATCGAGATTCTCAAGCTCTGGGTATTCTTGATAGTCATCTTCCTTTTGGGGCTGCTCCACCTGGATTTCAACCAGGTCTTGTGGCATGAAGAAACAGTCTGTCCTGTATACCTCCAACTTTTCCATTCACAGTATGCAAGCAATGTACATCTGCTCGAGGAATGATGCTAGTTGCCTTAACTGCGGAATATCAAGAGTGCTTGAATGATGGCCCTTTTGATGTGCATTATTAATGCTTCTCTACATTGTGGCATTGTGACTATTCAACAAAGATGAGGTGTGTTGACACATTTTGTCGAAATCTATCACTTATTTACCTCTACAGAGAAGATGCGTGGAATGTTCCAGTCTCATAATTTTTCCTTAACGTGGTAATCTCTTTAGCTCTAAACAATTCTGCCCATAACATACTGAACGATGTACTGAAAATATTTGGTCTTGCTGGAAGCTTGTTCTTCAATGGTTTTAGTGTCTTTGGTGGTTTCCTAGTGTCTGTCATCCTCTCGAGTGTAATCTCTCCGACATGTGGCATTGCAGTGTGCTTCTCGAGCAGCCAAGTCAGTATCTTGCACCTTCATGTGGCCTAGAGGGTCGGGGGGGGGGGGGGGGGGGATAGGCTGGCTCCTGGTCTATACGATCTCTCAACGCTCGCTCGAACGTCATTTCTGAGCCGTTGATACCAGTTTTTGTGATCCTAATCAGATTTGAAACGCATGCAGCTATATCTGAAAAATGAAACGGAAACTTGTTTATCTCGTCGGGTGTGTGTGTGTGTGTGTGTGTGTGTGTGTGGTGTGTGTGTGTGTGTGTTGTGTGTGTGTGTGTGTGTGTGTGTCACATACCTCGATCAGGTCCATAAGCATGCATCGTTTTTGCAGCATTGTAGCAGTCGAACTTCTATCGCACGAACACTTCAGATCATGGTTTTGGTGACATATTCGGAAAGGCAGAGACAGGCAGGTTTGATGATCCGAAGTTATGGAAAGAATGTTCGGCAAACACTTGGTTTATTATGTTCATATTACATGTCGCGTGAATGAACATTTGGCAAAAGAAGACACGTGTATGCTTTGCACAGGATACACATATGGTGATCACGGATCTCCCTGCCAGACTCCTCGGTGTGCATCAAACAACCTCGTACAGTGTGCGGTCACGGAGACACAAGTAAATTCTTCTCGTAGCATGTCTTTATCCGACCTTTTACTCTTGGACCACAGTTAAAAGATTATTTTTTTTTATCAGAACGTTTCTGCATGCACAAATGACCAAACGATGCCGTGAAAAGCGTATGCTTTTTCAAAGTCATTCAAAGGAGATTTTCGTGTCAGTCATTCGTGGGAATTACGGACATCTTTGGAACGACGTCACATTTCGATCTAAATTTATGCAAGTGAGTGGGGCAAATGGTAAGCGTTGTTATGGTGTAGGTGTTGACCGTTATCATACATGTAACAACCAACTGATTGCACGACAGGACCTTTGGGTTGTCCCTTGCCATGTCAGCGTCATTCCAGGAAATCCCGGATAGTCGATAAAGCCGTTGATATTAGATTTTCATTGGTGGTGTCTGTCATGTTTTCACTTAACTGCTATTTAGTGTCTGCCACTTACCCTTTCAGATGGAATGTAGAACATTGTGGAATTCTAACTCCTGAACGATAGCGTTAATCCCTTTTTTCGATGTTGTAATGGAGCTGGGGGGAAAAAACTCTGACGCGATCGCAAATGTTTGTGTGGTGAATTGTAGCAGAATTATCACCTCTCACCATTGTCCGGTTCAGCAGCTCCGCTATCGCCGCTGCCATTCCTACAATCATCGTCATTGCCATCATGGTCAGCATCGACACCACAACGATCTTTACCGTTACATCGTTTCTCGTAAGCTGGCAGGATCGGCGATGATGACCATAACGAACAGTGTCATTGCCATTAACATCATCGTCATCTTCACCGTCGCCCCGCCCACCACCATTGTCGTCACCATCACCATCAGTCATCATCGTCACCGTAATCATCATCATCATCATCAGCAGCAGCAGCACCACCACCACCACCACTAGCACCACCATCATAATCACAATCGCAACCATCAGCACCAGATCATTCTCACCATCACCAGCACCGTGCCTCACCTGCCGGTGGCGCTGACAACAGCAACGACCACGGCGGCGACGAGTAGTGGAGCGAGCCCGTCCATTGTGACGCGCCCGGTGCTGCAGCGATGGGACTCTGTTCCCTGCGCTCAGTGGTACACGCCGACCTGTCCAACTCCTTTATGTACCGGGGACAGAAACCGGACCAACACTTTACATGCTAGCTCATCGAGACATACGTATCAGCAGCCTGCCATTGTTTGAGCGG
>JABMCL010002643.1:325000-332500 GCA_018857735.1 Alviniconcha marisindica
CCCAGTCTCACACCCACAAGTTAACCCATGTCCTACCATTGCACCCCATGTGTTCCCCATTCTCACACCCACAAGTTAACCCATGTCCTACCATTGCACCCCATGTGTTCCCCAGTCCACACCCACAAGTTAACCCATGTCCTAGCATTGCACCCCATGTGTTCCCCATTCAACCCACAAGTTAACCCATGTCCTAGCATTGCACCCCATGTGTTCCCCAGTCACAGACCCACAAGTTAACCCATGTCCTAGCATTGCACCCCATGTGTTCCCCATCTCACACCCACAAGTTAACCCATGTCCTAGCATTGCACCCCATGTGTTCCCCAGTCTCACACCCACAAGTTAACCCATGTCCTACCATTGCACCCCGTGTGTTCCCCATTCTCACACCCACAAGTTAACCCATGTCCTAGCATTGCACCCCATGTGTTCCCCAGTCACACACCCACAAGTTAACCCATGTCCTAGCATTGCACCCCATGTGTTCCCCTGTCAGAGACCCACAAGTTAACCCATGTCCTAGCATTGCACCCCATGTGTTCCCCATTCTCACACCCACAAGTTAACCCATGTCCTACCATTGCACCCCATGTGTTCCCCAGTCACACACCCACAAGTTAACCCATGTTCTACCATTGCACCCCATGTGTTCCCCATTCTCACACCCACAAGTTAACCCATGTCCTAGCATTGCACCCCATGTGTTCCCCTGTCAGAGACCCACAAGTTAACCCATGTCCTAGCATTGCACCCCATGTGTTCCCCTGTCAGAGACCCACAAGTTAACCCATGTCCTAGCGTTGCACCCCATGTGTTCCCCATTCTCACACCCACAAGTTAACCCATGTCCTACCATTGCACCCCGTGTGTTCCCCATTCTCACACCCACAAGTTAACCCATGTCCTACCATTGCACCCCATGTGTTCCCCATTCTCACACCCACAAGTTAACCCATGTCCTACCATTGCACCCCATGTGTTCCCCTGTCAGAGACCCACAAGTTAACCCATGTCCTACCATTGCACCCCATGTGTTCCCCTTGTCATAGACCCACACGCACTGCTTGGTCCCATTCCTTACCATTGCACCCCATGAGGCGGAAGTCGTGATTTTGACCTCGCTGAGGAAATCTCAAATATGTGAACACTTTCCTATTTAGATTTTTTTGTTTGTTCCTGATGGGGCACATACCAAGAGTCAGGAGGTTTTTGTCTGCTTTCACAAAAAAAACCCACCCACCCACCCACCCACACACACACACACACACACACACACATAAATACAACAAGAAAAACGGAGAAAAAAAGAAGAAGAAAAAGCTAGAAAAAAAGCTACAACAACAACAAAACAGCACACGCACGCACGCGCGCACGAACGCACGCACGCACGCGCGCACGCACGCACGCACGCACGCACGCACACACACTCACACATACACACGCACGCACGCACGAACGCAGGCACGTACGCACGCACACCGAATGTGATGGTGTCATGCCGCGGTGACCTTTATGGCCAATAAACCTTGTTCTGTCTAGCGTTAAACCCACACGATCACTCGAGAAGGGGGGCGAGAAGTGTCTGGAAGCCCGCTTTCACGTGTGAACAAAAGATGCACAGAGGCTTCCCAATCTTAATTTTATGCTGTCGCGCACACACCTTCCCGTGGACTCGCTGTTCAGTCAGCTGCAAACTGGCTGTGAAGCTGCAAATGTTGCAGGCGGACTCGTGACGTACGCTGCAGCACGTTGATGACGTGACCTATTTGATTAAAATGGCAGCGCTGACGGCCGTGCTTTGGCTACTTCAAAACACACACACACACACACACACACACACACACACACACACACACACACACACACAACCTACACACACACACACACACACACACACACACACACACACACACACACACACACACACCACACACACACCTACACACACACACACACACACACACACACACACACACACACACACACACACACACATACTACAACACACACACACACACACACACACAACACACACACACACACACACACAACACACACCACACACACACACACACACACACACACACACACACACACACACACACACACACACACACACACACACCACACACACACACACACACACACACACACACACACACACACAACACACACACACACACTACACACACACACACACACACACACACACACACACACACACACCACACACACACACACACACACACACACACACACACACACACCACACACACACACACACACACACACACCACACACACACACACACACACACACACACACACACACACACACACACACACACACACACACACACCACACACACACACACACACACACACACACACACACACACACACACACACACACACCACACACACACACACACACACACACACACACACACACACACACACACACACACACACTACACACACACACACACACACACACACACACACACACACACACACACACACAGCACACACAACAACACACACACACCACACACACACACACACACACACACACACACACACACACAACACACACAACACACACACACACACACACACACCACACACACACAACACACACACACAAATGGGGGGGGGATGAGAACTAGTCATAAAAGGGCTGCAAAACTGCTGTGACGTTTGTTTTTGCACACCTAACACACACACACACACACACACACACACACACACACACACACACACACACACACACACACAAATGGGTGGGGGGGGGGGGGGGGGAAGTATGAACTATGTCATAAAATGGGCTGCAAAACTGCTGTGACAGTTTTTAGTTTTTTTGTTTTTCTTTCTTTCTTTCTTTTCTTTCGAAGCTGGCCCACATTGAAGCCACTGCCAGCAAACTACAGCCTGTCCCAAATTGTCAGCGTCGAGGCCACGACCAACAACTCCAGCTGTCCCAATGCCGCACACACTACAGTGTTCATCGGTTCGATTGTACTGCTTAATGTCCTCGGATGTCGGTTGGCATCTTAGGGACAAGCTGAGACCAATGCCGAAGCCTGGTTCAGTATAGCTTTACGTCCACGGAAGGCATAAGGCTCGTTAGGACGGACAGCCCAGGACGGCCACCTCGACTCTCACACAGCTCCTGAGCTATGACAGTGTTCATCCCTCCACAGAACCATTAAGTATGGAACGAGCCCCCACGAGAGGGAGGAGCAGCCTACACTTGACGCCTTTGTGTCAACCGACCAATGAAGACATACCTGTGCCAGTTGCTTCGGTTGTCATTTGTTTTGTCCCCCTCACACTCCCCCCCCCCTCCCCCACGTAAACGGAATCCTGAAATATCTGCTGATTTGGTCACATGCATCAAAGATGCAATGACTCGACCGGCCATGACAGCCGGGAATCTATGGTTCCAGTCCTATCCAGAGTTCGCAGAGCTCTTGGGAGAAGATTTTAGTCTGCTTGATTTTGGTCCGCCTGATCTGGGCATGGCTTAAGGCAGCTGACACTGTCATTGCTTCATTTGCGTGCTTGCTTCAGATGGTACCGGTGGTGCAGCGATGTTGCAGAAACCTGGTGAAGTCTGTCACTCAGAAAGCAGAGAGCGGGGAAGAGGTGGACACGAAAGTGTGAGTTTTATGCCGTGCCCCCCCCCCCCCCCCCCCGCCCCCCTCCCCTTCACATTCTACACGCACCTCCCCCCACCCCCCACACACATACATACATGCATAACACACACACACACACACACACACACACACACACACACACACACACACACACACACACTAAAAACCATAAAAACGGCAAATCTGTATTCAGTTTCAAACATTCTTTTTATAGGACAATACTTTATCATATTACTGTTCTATCAGATATTGACTGGTAACTGCTAACTGGCTGGTCAACAGGTTGGCCAACGCATTCTCCATGGACGTGACGGCTGGCAGCGGGTTTGGAATGGAGGTCAACTGTCTTCTGGACCCCAGTGAGACTTTCGGCATCATTGCCAAGCGCATCCTCTACCCTCCGCAGTGGATGTTCACTGTCCTCTGTGAGTTTTGGCAAAGCCATCTCGCTTTCTTCGATAGGCGAGCGAGTGGACAACATCAACCCCGCAACCGGTAGGCGAGATGTCAACAAAATCAGCAACAACCTTGTAGACATCAACCCCGCAACCGGTAGGCGAGCGTATCAACAAAATCAGCAACAGCCTTGTAGACATCAACCCCGCAACCGATAGGCGAGCGTGTCAAAATCAGCAACGCCCTTGTAGACATCAACCCCGCAACAGCCTTGTAGACATCAACCCCGCAACCGATAGGCGAGCGTGTCAAAATCAGCAACGCCCTTGTAGACATCAACCCCGCAACAGCCTTGTAGACATCAACCCCGCAACCGATAGGCGAGCGTGTCAAAATCAGCAACACCCTTGTAGACATCAACCCCGCAACAGCCTTGTAGACATCAACCCCGCAACCGATAGGCGAGCGTGTCAAAATCAGCAACAGCCTTGTAGACATCAACCCCGCAACAGCCTTGTAGACATCAACCCCGCAACCGATAGGCGAGCGTGTCAAAATCAGCAACAGCCTTGTAGACATCAACCCCGCAACAGCCTTGTAGACATCAACCCCGCAACCGATAGGCGAGCGTGTCAAAATCAGCAACAGCCTTGTAGACATCAACCCCGCCATACAGCTGTAAATCAGCAACAGCCGTGTCAAAATCAGCAACAGCCTTGTAGACATCAACCCCGCAACCGATAGGCGAGCGTGTCAAAATCAGCAACAGCCTTGTAGACATCAACCCCGCAACCGATAGGCGAGCGTGTCAAAATCAGCAACAGCCTTGTAGACATCAACCCCGCAACCGATAGGCGAGCGTGTCAAAATCAGCAACAGCCTTGTAGACATCAACCCCGCAACCGATAGGCGAGCGTGTCAAAATCAGCAACAGCCTTGTAGACATCAACCCCGCAACCGATAGGCGAGCGTGTCAAAATCAGCAACAGCCTTGTAGACATCAACCCCGCAACCGATAGGCGAGCGTGTCAAAATCAGCAACAGCCTTGTAGACATCAACCCCGCAACCGATAGGCGAGCGTGTCAAAATCAGCAACACCCTTGTAGACATCAACCCCGCAACCGATAGGCGAGCGTGTCAAAATCAGCAACACCCTTGTAGACATCAACCTCGCAACCGATAGGCGAGCGTATCAGCAAAACCAACAACGGCTTTGTAGACACACACATTAGCTATTTGGTGCTTTGAGCGCAGTCAACCACATAGGGCTATATCAGGGCTAACGTTGCAGACATAATAAGTTATTTGGTGCTTTGAGCGCAGTCAACCACATAGGGCTATATCAGGGCTAACGTTGCAGACATAATGAGTTATTTGGTGCTTTGAGCGCAGTCAACCACATAGGGCTATATCAGGGCTAACGTTGCAGACATAATGAGTTATTTGGTGCTTTGAGCGCAGTCAACCACTTAGGGCTATATCAGGGCTAACGTTGCAGACATAATGAGTTATTTGGTGCTTTGAGCCCAGTCAACCACATAGGGCTATATCAGGGCTAGTCTCCGCCTCTCCATAAGCATCCAGATCATGTGTAGAGTTTTAACTTTAGAGCGCCACTTTTACTGTGCTTTTAATATCTCCCAAGGCACTGATCGGACCACCTTTAAAACACACATCGCCGCAGGACTTAAACGTTCTGACACACGTTCTGGCCTGTCGTAAATATTTGATGGGTGGACACGATTCGTATACCCTATGAGCTACCGGAAAACTGTCATTGGCGGGAGCTGCCACAACTACGGTTTTTGTCACAACCAGCATGTGTTTGTCGCGACAACAGAAATGTTACGCGTAAACAGCTTTTACGTGTCATGTCGCTTTAACAGACATGCTTTACGTGTCATGTCGCTTTAACCGACATGCTTTACGTGTCATGTCGCTATAACAGACATGCTTTACGTGTCATGTCGCTATAACAGACATGCTTTACGTGTCATGTCGCTATAACAGACATGCTTTACGTGTCATGTCGCTATAACCGACATGCTTTACGTGTCATGTCGCTATAACAGACATGCTTTACGTGTCATGTCGCTATAACAGACATGCTTTACGTGTCAAGTCGCTTTAACCGACATGCTTTACGTGTCATGTCGCTATAACAGACACGCTTTAGGTGTCATGTCGCTATAACAGACATGCTTTAGGTGTCATGTCGCTATAACAGACATGCTTTACGTGTCATGTCGCTATAACAGACATGCTTTACGTGTCATGTCGCTATAACAGACATGTTTTACGTGTCTTGTCGCGATAACAGACATGTTGTACGTGTCCTATGGCGACATCAAACATGTTGTGCGTGTCTTGTCGCGACAACTAAACAAATATGTTGTACGTGTATTGTCGCGACAAAACTCGTAGTTATAGCAGCTCCCGCCAATGATAGGAAACAGCGCTCTGACAGAGCCCAGTCCTTGACAGGAAGATGACAGAGTTATTGTTGATGTTCCCTGCCCTAAGGACTGTAAAACGTAGTGATATGATGTTCCCTGGCCCAAGGACTGTAAAACAAAGCGATATGATGTTCCCTGGCCCAAGGACTGTAAAACAAAGCGATATGATGTTCCCTACCAAGGACTGTAAAACGTAGTGATACGATGTTCCTTGGCTCAAGGACTGTAAAACAAAGCGATATGATGTTTCCATAGCCCAAGGACTGTAAAAAAGACAAGAAAAAAAGAAGACGTTCCCTGGCCTAAGGACTTCAAGAGAGGCCCATGATACTGGAAGTTTAATTCTTCGTTACTGTCAAAAGCAGATTTTGTGGCGGAAGCGAACAGTTTCATCGATGCGCACCTCACTGAGTATCAAAATCACAACCCGGAAATAACATGGGAAATGCTAAAAGCAAAATTCAAGTTCTTCTGCATAGAATATACACACAACCGGTCCAGAAATAGGGAATATCGAAAGCAGAAACTAGTGCAAGAACTAAACGAATCAGAGCACAAACTGTAACAGAACCCCAGAATTGAGAACTGCAAAGAAAAACACTTCAACTAAAACGGGATATTGAGCTCCAACAGATATTGAGCTCAACAGATATTGAGCTCCAACAGATATTGAGCTCAACAGATATTGAGCTCCAAGACATAAAAGAAACACAAGGAGCGCAAGTCCGATCCAGAGCTAAATGGATTGAAGACGGAGAGAAGAAAACACAAAATACTTCCTCACATTAGAAAAGTATAGAAGTGCTACTAATACTATATTCAACTTGCAAATTGGAGATCGTTACACGGATAACCCTACCGAGATCCTAGATAAAATTAAACGTTTTTATGAAAATCTTTATAAATAAACCGAGCCTGCAAATATCAACAGAAAAATGAAAACATTTTTTATCTGACGAAACTCCCCACCCTTACTGATGACA
>JABMCL010000393.1:0-12500 GCA_018857735.1 Alviniconcha marisindica
GAAAAAACTGGATACACGTAATCCGGTACACGATACAATCATTCAGCCGACAACAACACGGCAGGGCGACAGACGCTCACGAACCTACCCCACACAAAGAAAGAATGAGCGGTTCTTTAAACATCGAGACTACCCCCCTCACTCGTACATCGTAAACGAACAATATAACTCGAGAAACAAAAGGGCAAGCCAAGAGAAAAAAACAGTGAATGGCAAGAACCGGCAACTAGCCCAACCCCAAACCCTCGAACTCGAAAACTTTATTTTACAAGGATTGTAGTTTAGGTTCATTCAAAAACCTGTCTAACAACCTAACTAGACCTGGCTAACCCTAACCCAGGGAGGCCACGAAATCGCTAGTCTACTGAACTAGAACGAACAAACCTTTTTCATCGTTACATTATGATGAAACAAACAAGGCTAAACTGGGAAAATAAAACACCCAATAAAAGCCAGGCTCCCTGATGAGGTCTAGCCTGTAGTGAAAGCTAGAGTAAACACAACGAAAAAGACCGAAACGCCGCCACGCACCTAACAAGGCTCGAGAAAGATGAAATAACAAGGGGAATAAACAAAGGCCCAACTACTGAAAAGGAGTTTCATCCCTATATGTTGTTTTGAAATCCTCTTTATATTATTTGAACTGGACGTTTTTCCAAGTCGGTTGCCCTGTGGACACTCACACAGACCTGACTTCCACGTTTGGTTGCTGGTCTGTTTGTGACGTCACTGCCCGACCTTTGACCTTTAGCTAAAATAGCTCTCGCGGAATCTCGCATTCAAAATGGCGCTGGTTTTGAAACGTTCGGTTGACCGTATTTTCCGACCTTTTTGCCAAAATAAACGTTTTACAACCTAGTCGAGGCCTGAAAAAGTTTTAAACAAGTGAGTAATAGACTGTTTCTTCTTTTCGAACGTTAGTACTGACCTATATGTTGTTTTGAAACGATTTGGGGTGATTTTGTGGCCCGAAACTGCCTTTACAGGCAGTTCACGTGATGCCAGAGGGGCGAGAAGAACGAACCACACCAAGGCAGATACGACCGGCCCCCGCCGCACGGCGGAGACGACAGAACGGTCTACAACAGTCACTACCCTGCGCGTGAGTCAAGTTTGGGCGAATCCACTCTCCCAAGCGTGCGCACTACAGGGACTACTCTCCTCCCCGCAGAGACGACAGGCACTACACTTTCCCCGACAGAGATTTCCCCCATCAACCTCAGAACGACAGTCGCTACTTCCAACAACAGAGACACGACGGATACCGTTACTCCTCGCGCCGGTAATGACCGCAACGATCGGGACAGGAGAGACAGGAACCACGGAGAGTACCGGCACCAGTCCAGAGCCACCGTGAACGTCGGGCACTCTCTTCATACCTGGAATAATACTGAGCAGGGAGGGACGAGATGGACGACCAAGGGACGAAATATCTCCCATCCCTCCCAGTGCGCACTATACAAACTCCACGGACCACGCCCCTTCCAGCAAGAACGGCCGCGGTACCCACGACAGAAGTCAGTACTCCCCTGGGCCCCCCCCCCCGCCGAGACACCCGCCGTAGCAGAAGCCCCAGAGACAGAACTTATGCAGAAGTGTTGAAAGACAATGGAACCAGCCCTAGCTGGCACAGACATCTGGGACAACGTGGAGACGAATGGAAAACAACAGCGCGTCCAGTCGGGACCCAGCTTCACTGGAGGCCGAAGTTATTTTTAGCCCCATGCCACAGTACAGTGACAGCGGGGGAACCCCAGCGGAGACCCCAGCATATGACTGTGGCAACGACGCAGCAGCATGTGAAAACAGTGGTGAAGCAAACAAGGAAGACACTGCTCACAGTGTTAACACCCGTTCACGCTCTCGCTCAGCTTTATTGACTGCGGTACATAGTGAGGGCCAAACCCAGATCCCTGACACTTGGCGACCGGAGAAGGAAAGGGAAGAAAGCCAACCGAAGAGAAACGGACAGAACCAACAGCCAAATGACGAAGCAGCCACTGCAGGCAGCACGGCCTGACAGCTTGGTCGGGCCCCTCATTCAGACGAAGCAGCAGCAACACGGAACAGGGTACCCACCGCCCAATGCACTGCTCCCTTTTCTAAGGCGCCGACATGCACGGCGAGGACAGGTACACCCGTGTCTGTCGCAGAGACGGCGACAGGGGACACCACCAATGGCAGCCATCTCCGGCAGAAACCAGGCAGCATACTTCCTGATGACCACACTCATTGCAACAACGAGGCGCTCCATTCGGACAATGTAGTTTACGATCCAGAAAGGTCAGTGCGTGCAGAAAATGAACACGGAAATAATCGATGCATCAGATTTTTTAACTATAATGTAGGCGGCCTGTTACCGAAACTACAAATCGCAGACTTTGTTGAATACATAAAATCTTTATCTCGTGTGTCTTACAGAAACGTATGTGAGTAATGAATTGCGTTCGGACTTGTTTACAGAATTTTACATGTTTACCTCCCCTGCAAAAAAACTCCCACACCAAGGCAGATTCTCGGGAGGAGTCATTGCGCTGATCCATAAGTCACTGGCGTCCTACATAAAACGTTTAGATACAGAAATTGACAATGCAATTGTTTTTAGAATAGATAAAGAACTCTTTGGGACAGCCAAACCGGTAGTAATGGTCTTCGCCTACCTTCCTCCAACTCAGTCGCCATATTATGATCATACTCAAAATGGTTCTGGTGTTGAAATCATAGAAAAATGTGTTTTAGATATATGTGACAGTACCGAGGAGTTTTTGCTCCTTATGTGTGGGGACTTCAATGCACGAACGGGAACCCGAAATGGAACACGGGATGCTGAAGACCTTGCTGACGTGTTTTGTAATAGGGACTGTGACAAGGAGCCCTTTCCCAGACGATCAAACGACACCCATGTGAACACGTTTGGAAATCAGCTCATCGACCTGTGTGATATGTATGAGTGCTTGATTTTGAATGGACTGACTGAGTGCGGATTTGATGATAGTTGTACATACATATCAAAGACAGGTTCAAGTGTCATTGACTATTCTACCATGTCATGTGATTTGTTTTACAGCGTGTGCATAGACTCTCTTGATGTAGGTAGTTTGATAGAGTCGGATCACGTGCCTGTTAAATTAAAAATGAAAATTTCTGGGGCTGCAAATGTCAACATGAAAGTGTTAAGAAATAACCCAAAAGTTATAAACAAAATTGTTTGGGATAAAACAAAAGAGCAGTCATTTCAATGCTGCATTGGATCAGATGAAATTCAGGATCTTCTTCGCAAAGCCACAGATGAAATTATCCTTGAAGGCGTTAGACTCGTTTGTTGGCTGCTTGAAAGCTGCTAGTGAGTGCATGTTGAAAAAATGTTCCGATGGTATCATATCTAAATTTTAAAAAAAACGAATGGTTCGATTGAAGAGTGTAAGGAACACAAAAATGATGTAAAACGACTGCTAAAACAGTACAAGAAAAAAAAATCAGAGGAGAATAGACAATCTTATACAAATGCTAACAAGGGGTACAGGAACCTCATTACGCAGAAGAAGAATCAGTATTGCAAAAGAAAAGCAGCATCACTAGCTGCAAGTATAAAGAGTTCATCTGATTTCTGGAAAGAAGTTAGGGCCTGCTGTGGTGAAAGGAAACCAGAGTTAAATGAAAAAATTGAAATACAAGGATGGTTTGATCATTTCCAACACTGTTTTCCCAACAGATGGTGGAATCAGCAGGGAGTGTAGTGAGCTGGATGATGAGGTCAGTGAGATACTTGATTTGGATAGTGATGGCTTAAACCAGCCAGTCTCTGAAGCCGAGGTTAGAGCTGCTGTAAGCAAGCTAAAAACAGGAAAGGCATGTGGTCTGGACAACATTCTGGCAGAAATGTTAAAACTTGGAGGAAGCAAAATAAGAATGTTTTTAGTGACATATTTTAATAACTTGTTTGACAAAGGCATTATCCCCGGGATTGGGCCAAAGCCATCATTGTCCCAATCCACAAGAAAGGGAATGCAGATTTGCCAGAGGTGTGTCTCTTGTTAAGCATAATTAGCAAATGCTACACATCCATTCTGAACAAACGACTGTGTGCCTGGTTGGAGGACAACAACAAAATCGCCGAGGAGCAAGCAGGGTTTCGTAAAAATATTTGCAGTAGACCATATTTTTGTTTTGAATGCCATTGTTCAAAAGCACCTTGAAAAGCGTGGAGCAAAAATGTACGTTGCTTTTGTGGACTTCCGCAAAGCATTCGACTCGGTAAGATACTGTAAACTGCTAGAAACATTACAAAAGGAAGGTGTATCCGGCAAGTTTGCAGGGGTCATAAAGACTATGTACAACTCTTTGTTGTCCTGTGTTAGAGTGAAAAATGAGCATACAGACTTTTTCGAATGTCCAAATGGGGTAAGGTATGGGTGTGTGCTAAGTCCTACATTGTTTTGTCTGTTTATTAATCAACTGGCAGAACATATTCAAAGCATTTGACAAAGGCATTTATCCCCGGGATTGGGCCAAAGCCATCATTGTCCCAATCCACAAGAAAGGGAATGCAGATTTGCCAGAGGTGTGTCTCTTGTTAAGCATAATTAGCAAATGCTACACATCCATTCTGAACAAACGACTGTGTGCCTGGTTGGAGGACAACAACAAAATCGCCGAGGAGCAAGCAGGGTTTCGTAAAAATATTTTGCAGTAGACCATATTTTTGTTTTGAATGCCATTGTTCAAAAGCACCTTGAAAAGCGTGGAGCAAAAATGTACGTTGCTTTTGTGGACTTCCGCAAAGCATTCGACTCGGTAAGATACTGTAAACTGCTAGAAACATTACAAAAGGAAGGTGTATCCGGCAAGTTTGCAGGGGTCATAAAGACTATGTACAACTCTTTGTTGTCCTGTGTTAGAGTGAAAAATGAGCATACAGACTTTTTCGAATGTCCAAATGGGGTAAGGTATGGGTGTGTGCTAAGTCCTACATTGTTTTGTCTGTTTATTAATCAACTGGCAGAACATATTCAAAGCATTGGCAAACATGGAGTTCAGATGTTATCATGTCTCATAGAATTATTCATTTTGTTGTTTGCGGATGATGTAACCCTCCTGTTTGCGGATGATGTAACCCTCCTGGCAACAACACCAAGTGGACTGCAAAATCAGCTGAATTGTCTGCGAGACTGCTGTGTTAAGATGGGCATGGAAGTAAATGAAGGCAAAACAAAAGGGTTTTGGTTTTCAGAAAGGGTGGACATCTTGGCAAACACGAGAAGTGGTATTATGCTGGTAAATCTATGAATGTGGTCAACAGTTACACATATTTGGGTTTTACTTTTACAACAAAGTTAAGTTATAGAGAAGGAACTTCCGCTTTTGTAGCAAAAGGCAAGAAGGCAGTTTTCCACTTATGTAAAGCCTTGACGAGGCTAAAGGATATGACAAGACAGACGTTTTTTAAGATTTTTGATATTAAGATTCAACCTATATTGATATATGCATCTGAGATCTGGGGAACTGTGAGACTGGATGGCATAGAAAAGGTGCACATGATGGCTTGTAAGCGTTTTTTAGAAGTTCCTCTGAGAACACCGAACAGGATGGTGTATGGTGAACTCGGTCGATACCCACTTTTTGTGAATAGTACACTACGGTGTTTGAAATATTGGTTGCATGTTTTAAAGATGGACGACATAAGGATCCCTAAGCAAGCATATAAAATGATGATTTTAATGGATGAAAGCGAGAAGAAATGTTGGGTCACTCAGGTGAAGAATGTATTAAGCAAAAACGGCTTTTACTGTGTTTGGTTACAACAAGGGGTTGGAGACGAAAAGAAATTTTTATGTGAATTGAAACAGAGACTTACAGACAATTTTATTCAAGAATGAAATGCAACTATTCGAGATAAAGACAGATACTTTCCATACCGCAATGTTAATATTTGAACCAGAGCAATACCTTTCAGCCCTTGAAATATATTGCTTCAGAGTTGGATTGTGCCAACTGCGACTTGGTGTGCTACCAATTAACAACAATCTTCATCGCTACAGTGCTTGCGCGATCCAGAGAAATTGTGTATTTTGTGTAAATGCGATAGAGAACGAAGAGCACTTGTTGTTCGCTTGTCCCCTGTATAATGACATTCGGGTGAAACTTCTGAACGATACGTCTCAAAACGCAGTCACGGCTTCACTGGAAAATGTTCTTTCCTGAAAAGCAAAACAAATATGTTTCGATTGGCCAAGTTTGTTTTTAGTGCGATTAGGAGAAGAAAAGAGTTTACGGGGTCAAACTAGTTTTACGATATAGCATGTACGGTTTTACGGTGTCTTTTACTTGTCATGTTTTTGTATTTAAGATTAATGTGTATATGTACTGAGTTTAAACTTTATTTTAACTTGTATTGGGGCCTGTGGCCGATATGCAATTAAAATTTCAAATTTCAACATCTCTCTCTCTCTCTCTCTCTCTCTCTCTCTCTCTCTCTCTCATGGATTGGCACGGTGCTGCTTCCAACGGAGATAATTGCAATTATGCGGCGGCGCGAGAGGTGATACTTGGCAACTTGTCACACGGTCAGTGCTTTCAGTTGACGTTTGTTGATAGATATTACTAACTGATACACATCAACCCAACATGCCCAAATTTTGTAGCTTTATGAACACCAGTGACTTCAAAATCGAAAAATGTTAAGCTAGATTGCTAGATTTATTACTTGTTATCAGTTTTGACTGAGTTACTTTTTGATCAAACCTGGCCGCGGCCAACACTGACTGAGCAAAACACAAGGGGTGAAAAAAATCTCTGTTTTTTGCGACTTAGTTTTGATTTGTCAGTGATTTCCATACCGCTGTTCATTTAGATGCTGGATCGAGCGGCAACGAAATCTGTCTTTCAGCCGCCTCGCTGTCTTTACCGGGCCGTGACTACGTCTATTTTTACAACAGCTGTCGTTTGCATGTTGGCGCGCCTTGCCGGCTCCGGCTGTGTCACTGCGTAGAAACTACGATGAATCACTGTTTTGATTTGACTGACTGATCAGTTGACCTCACTGACTGGCGGCATTGAGAACGACTATAAGCATCGTGCGCCACTGTACTCTGCAGACACAGAGTTCTATTATTATTTATAGTCTAGCTGCTTGTCCTTAGTGATGCTGCGAAGAGGACGTATGCATGACTTGGCCGAATCGGTTTCCGTTTGGAACTCGTGCATCACAGTAAAGAGCGTTCTGTTCTATGTCAGTTTGATACATTTGGAAGCGGGGATAGCTCAGTGGTTAGAGCGGCAGACTCGTCATCGGAACTGGGTCGCGTGTTCAGTCGAGTCCCAGCAGGAGCGGTGGGAGAATTTTCTTCTCCAGAGTCAGCTTCAGTTCTGTGCTGACTCTTATTTCGGTATCCATTCCACCCCCGTGTTACTGCAGTAGCACATACAAGATCTCGGTCATTCTGCCAAAAGTGCAGGTGCCGGGCAGGTTACAGCTAAACACGCATGCACCTTATGTGGCTTTGCATAGTGAAGTGACATGGTGCATGGTTGTATGGTGTACACAGAACGCGCTCAGACGGCAGTAGTTTCACATGGCACCAGCCATGTCAGCGCTATAAGTACACCACTTCGGAGGACTATTCAAAAACGCGCCATAAAAAACTAGTCACTCGTGTAAAATCACATGCGCCGGAGCGCGACGGTGACTGAGTTTGCTCGAGAGCGGAGAAATAGCGCTATATAAAAGCATTTAGCAAACAAAAAAAGCATTTTAACCGTCTGAACATGCATTTTATTCTGATGTAAACTTTTGTCAGCATTGACTTGATATTCTGTACGCTGTGTCAGCTGCAACTTATCCAATTAGTCGTACCGTCGAAGCTGTAGGCTATATATAATATATACATTGTCCGACTCAAAGCCGTACTTCCCACTCTTGTTGTTACATAATTACTACATGACAAGTCATGTTTGTATACATGTTCTGTTAACATGGTTCAAAAAGTAACCTCAGTGAGCTTTAATTTGATGTTTTCGATGATTGAATTGTTATAGGTTCAGTCAGTAACTGATTGTTCAGTAAATTGCAGGCTAAGAAAGCATGGCGGCAAAATAATGTCCTATTTTGCTATGTGTTTTCTTTGTGCACGTGAGTCCATGGACATGTGTGCTGAAATTTTGTCTGCTGAGCAAAATAAAACTGATTGCTGCACGCGGAATCTGCTGTGATCTCTCTCTATTCGGCTTGACTGCATGCTCTGCAACTGCCTTTCACGCTGACTGCCGTTCTCCTACCACTCTGCAATCCATCACATGTATTTTACAGCTTATGTGCTCTTACGTGAATGTGTTTGAGAGGGCGTATGTGTTTTGGGGCAATACCTTTCGCTGATTTGTGCAACACTGACAAACCTCGTTAATCCTGTTTTTCGTTATCGAGTCATTCTTTTGTACTTGCCGTGTGTTACTGATGCGCGGCTTTAAATTATCGGGCCATGGACAACGTGGTCAAGGTTATCACAAAGAGCACTGATAGGCCTAAAGAAATCAAGATTCAAGATTACTTTATTATCTTAACAGCGGAGAAATTAATTGAATTTTCAGTTTGTTTTGTTTAGTGTTTCAGTGACTGCCAAGCCTCTGTCAATTTATTTTTATTTTTTATTTTGTATACTCTGTGTAAACAAAGTAATCATTTTCTCCGGCTGTTTTACCAACTGAAACAATGCAGTTATCCATTAATTGTCAGCTGGAGCCACACGGGAAGCACCTAAAGAAAAAGAAAAAAAAGGAACTGGCTTTTGGAGAAATGAATTTAAATTTTTTTTTTTTTTTTTTTTTTGGGGGGGGGGGGGTATAATAAGTTTTTATGGCAATGTACTTGACTCCACACACACACACACACACACACACACACACACACACCAGCGCATTTAATAATAAAAAATATTTATACAGTGCAAAATCTTGTCCGATGAGACTATATATTCTAAGCACATACACGCACACACATACACACAGGCACCCGCACACACTAGTCGAGTATATTATTGGCTGTACAAAACTGAATATACAGCCAACTTCGATATAATTATGTAACAAACAGGGACTTGAGGCGGGGGAAGACACTGAGGCTAGCAGGGCGGAGCGGAAAACATGGCATGTGCGAGATGCTTTGGAAAAGAAATGTCTTGAGGTTAGATGTGAAGGAGTCCAGAGAAGGTTTCTGTCGGAGAAAGGCAGACAATATGTAAGAATTAGTCAAACTTGAAAAGTTTCCAGCTGGCATTTCTTCTGCGTTCGTGCATGGTTCTACGGCTTTAAAGCCGAGCAGCTGTGAGCATGTGTTTGTCTCCCGAGATCTAAGGGGAAGCTGGTTCCATGATTATCATGTGCTGTAGACAAGGAAAAGCTGGCTTGTTCTGAGAAAACTGGCAGCAGCACAGTCACTCCACACCCTTAACTGCGTTCTGAACGTCTGAAGAATTTTCATTGTCATTTCGAATGCCAAGTATTGACTGAAAAGAAGGCTTAATTGATGCGGATATTATTCAGATTTACAGACATGAAATTGTTCAAGATGATTAAAAAAATCAGCTATGGACATTCTAAGCACTAACTTAAAGAATAATTATGACTTTCAGTAACGGTTAATTTCCGAGCAGAACGACAGAACTCGGTCTCATTTAAAAAATAAAATTAGAGCGATATACACATAAGTTCTGGTTAGGTCACGTATTCAGAAGTAATATGAAAGGCGGTAGCATTTGAGATGAATGGGTAACATAAAGTACAACTCATTGCGTGAACATGGAAGTTTGGATCTTATCGGATCTTTGGATCTTAAACAACGTTTTAGTTGTTTGTCTCGCTTGTTTGTTCGTCCCTGGTTTATCCGGTAACACGAATGACGACAGCATTCACAATGGATCAAATAAAGTGCAACTCATAGTGTGAACATGAAAGTTTGGATCTTATCGATTCGTTTGTCACGCTTGTTTCTTCGTCACTCCCTCATTTCTCCGGTAACACGAATGACACAGCAGTTGAGGGCTGAGGACATAGCTCAGAATGTGGACTTTGGTCTAGTGGCAAGGTACTCTTTGAGGGCAGGTAGGGCCTCCACGTTCCGGCGCAGTTTCTGCAAACAAGGGAAGGCGTCCACAGCCTCGGGAACGACCCCAAGGACTGTGTCCAGAGCGTCGTAGATCATGATGTCCGCCAAACTCACCTGCAACATCACGCACACACAGACACATTAGTTGGACAGTAACTGGGTTTCAACGTTTGTCAACCACAAAGCGTACCGACCCCCATAGCGTAGTGGTTAGCGCGTCGGACTGCGGGTCATGTGTGATTTTTCAGTCCTGGCCGGCTCCTACCCAGAGCTGGGAGTGCTATGGGCCCAGTGGGAAGGCTGGAACCACACAGCCGAGCTTCATCAACTTCACGGATGTGTTACTTGACCAACACTGCAGGTGCCGCAGTTCCCGAGCCTGCTTAACCCCGGGATAATGATGACAGTAAGCGTGGTCTGCGACCATTTCAAGGAGTCTCAAACCGAAATGGACCTCCATAGCATCCTCATTTATCATCCTCATCCTCATCTATCACGGCATATATTAAAAATAAATAAAAAACAAACAGTCTCAGCTTCTGTAGCCCTACATGCCATGCACTCGCGGTGGCCTGTCTCAGTATTCCTGCCTCCTCCCTTGCCTGGTGCAGTTCTGATCAAAGCCCTCAACATCACTGAGTCCACATAGGAGGATTGGTGGAGGGACGTACTGGCGGTCTGGGGACCACGCTCACTCAGTCTGACTCCGCGACTTAGCTAACTCTGACGTTAATAGGGGCCAGAGTAGGTGGTGGTGGTGTCCTGCGTATGTTCAACCAGAACAGGCACTAGTGAACACCACCGAAGTGACTCGGTAGCAGTGCAGCGTCTCCTTTGGATGGCAGCCTACCAACGATCCGACGTCTCTTCCTGTGGACCTCTGGGGGGTACAGGGGTGGGGGGGGAGGGGGGTCTGCGATGAGTGTGGCCGGAGGTAGGGATGCCGGGACGAGCGGCGCAGAGCAGTGCCTCTGAGGTCGGCACAGATGATGGGACAGCAAAAAGAAACAACCAAAAAACACACCACAAAGCGTCATCTCAGAATGACCTCAGACACTTCACTGAATGACTGAAATGAGGGAAAAATGAAGGAAGTGTGTGTGTGTGGGGGGGGGGGGGGGGGGGGGGGGGGTCATGCTGAGAGTGCGAGACAGATGTCACGAGGTCCCCCCGGCCAGTTTCGTCTAGCGCAGTATACAGGCACGTGAATGGATGGATATGAAGAGAAAGGGACAGAAAATGATTGCCCCGGAATGGAGATGAAGGTATAGGAAGGAACAGATCAGACACGGAAGACGTCACATCTAAGCTCCATGAGAACCGATCCCGAGACCAGTGTCCAGAGCATCGCGGGTCATGAGATCGGCAAGGCCGCTCACTTGCTACAGTACGAAGAAAACACATGCCTGGATGGACAGGTTAAAAACAAAGCAAACAACAACAAAAACAACAGGAACCAAAGAGAGGAAGGGAGGGAATATGACAGTCACTGGCAAGGAATCTGCATATGTGTCACCTAGCACACACAAACAGGTCAGTAAGTGGACACGAGGGAATTAGAGAGGTGCCGGGGTGGCCGGGGAAGGGAAGAAGAATCTAATAGTCCTACCAGGAAAGGGAGGAATCTGGCACTGAGGTTCCTATAGATCCTGGTTCAAGTCCAAGCATCCAGGATCTCAAAGACCACTTTTGTCTGCCACAGTAAGTCGTCGGCAGAGAAAGAGTCTAGCTCATCGCAGTTCACTTTCCGACTTCCTCCTCCTCCGCCGCCTCCTCATTGTTGTCGTGGTCATTGCCATCACGAGTACCGTCACCATCGTTATCGCAGACGTCAAATTACGCTGCCTTACTTTTTTTCTTTTCTTTTTTAACTGGCAGTCCATCGTTGCCAATTATAACAACCAAGCTGCACATGGCATCGGTTGTCAGCATTCAGAATTCAGAATTAACCCTCACTGGTATCATGTGGCACACGAGTCTGGTTTTGGATTTGTTTATTAGTTTGCAGGGAGGTTAGAGGTACTCTACTGATGGCTCAGTTGCTGCAACTGCCATCCTCTTCCCATGAGCGTCCTTCAAACGCCTCTGTATAAAGCTGATGTGGAGATTTTCTTGAAAACGTGATTCGTACCATTGTTGTCATTAGTCTTGTAATCACTCCACCAACACTATCACCCCTAAAGAACAACAGCAACAACAAAAGCACACGCAAACAAAATCAATCCACTACTTAATACTCACGGAGTCTCCCACAAAGAACCCTGTGCCGCCGTTGTCAACTAGGAGAGCTTCGAAGTAACCAAGGTAACGCGGAAACGTTTCGTCTTTCATCTTTTGCGCATACTCTGCCTGCAAACGCGTGACCTTCAATTCATACAATCCTGTGTAAATGTGTGTGTGTGTG
>JABMCL010000393.1:15000-17500 GCA_018857735.1 Alviniconcha marisindica
GCGCGCACACACACACACACACAGACGCGCGCGCGCACTCACACACACACACACACTATTATTCCGCCAGTTTTTCACCTGCTTTATCCTCTTGACCCCAGGAGGCTCTGGGAATTCTGACGTCATCAAACGTTTGACGTGCAGCATGCAGGAGCAGACGGATGGGCTCACCTCTCGCACGGACGTCAAAGTAGAACAACTGGATGTCGGCCATATCAAAGGAACAGGACTATGAAACCTATTCGCCTGCTAAAGTAAAAGCTCAGAGCGTGTCGTGTGTGTAAGACCCACCGTGAGGGCCTTTTCGGGCGCTGTTGACGTTGCACTCGTTGAAACTGACTGCACCCAAACTATAACTTCAATCAGTGATAGTTTTCGCTTCTACCCCGTTTCTTAGCCCGACTCTTCGCTGTCAAAGCGTAGATAACAATTATGAAGAAAGTTGACAGGTGAGCGTTAGTTTCGTAAGCAGACCGGCCTACGTTCTTTCACGGCACAATGCAGGAGGCTATATATAAGTACGTGACCTAGAAAACATCGTGCGTATCACTGGCGGTCTTTACCACATTTCGAGCGTTGTAGAGCCCTGTAAATATTATTTATTTGGGCGGTGTAAAGTCGCGGCAGTTGCAACAGAGATTTGCAGTTACAGACACGCACGTTCAAGCGAGTTAGCTATAACTTTACCTTTGTAGTTGGAGAAAACTGATGGGTGGCACGTTTGCTGCACTGAACAAAATCAGCGATATTGTGGTTGGATTTTTTCTCTCCTCAGTTTTGTCACTGCAGAATTTATTATGTCGACGCAAACCGGCTATCAGTTTTGCAGCTGCAAGAGTGAAGTTGTTGTTGCAAAAATAATATTTGCTGCAGCAATAATTATGTTCAGTTGCACAAATCTTTACAGCTGCAAGCGTGTATTTTCCAGCAAACAATACAGAGCTGATGTCAGTGGCCGCAACCGTAGCAATGTGAAGCTCCATGCAAAATTTGTAACTGACTTTCCTTCTCAATCTAAATCTGCCCACATCACTCCTTTACTCTACGATTTCTACTGGTTACCAATAGCTCTCATGTGCTTCCACTCTCTCTCTGGTACAGCTCCTCCATACCCCTATGAGCTGCTCGCTCTCTCTCTCTCTCTCTCTCTCTCTCTCTCTCGCTCGCTCGCTCGCTTCGCTCAGCGGCCTCAGATACTCGGATCTTCCGTGTTCCTAGGATGGGCAGGAGGACCCTGGGGGAGAGAGCCTTTCAAGACATTGGACCTATGATCTGGAACTTTCTTCCTCTCACTGTCCAGCATTATTCTTTACTCTCATCTTTGAAGTCAAAACTGAAACCTCACCTCTTCTGCATGCCGATTTGTCGTTTTCTTTCTTATCCTTCTACCAACACATCACCAGTTATGCATGTATTTGTGTGTGTGTGTGTGTGTGTGTGTGTGTGTGTGTGTGTGTGTGTGTGTGTGTGTGTGTGTGTGTGTGTGTGTGTGTGTGTGTGTGAAAGTAGAAGCTATAGCCCAAATCAGATGATGTGTAAACCGTATTTAAACCGTCAAAGTAGTGGAAGTGTAGGAAAATACTACAACAAAATAGAGGACAAAAAGAACCAGCAGAGATGGGGGGAGGGGGCGAAAGGGGTTGGTGGGCGGGGGAGGGGAGGGGGAGGAAAGACACAGACAGACAGACAGACAGAGAAGCACGTCACATCTGTTACATAATTTTGACACTTTGACAAAAACCTCGGACGCCAACGTGAAGACTGAATCCTTTATTTACATTTATAAGAAATAGTCTACAGACTTGTTTCCAGCTGAGGGGTCAAATGTGCCGGAGGGAGGGAGGGAGGTGCTGTGCGCGATTCACCTAGCAGACTGAGTATGTTTTTCCTCAGAAAAAGCTGAACACTGTACAAAAATCATAATCTGCTCTGTCTAGCTGTGAGTAAAACTGGAAGTTTCTTTTTCTTTGGAAATAATTTTTTATGTGCTGAAAGAAAGTGTGAGGATGGTACGGGTAGGGACTAGAGTACGAGCAGTCGCGGGTGGGAAATGTGTATCAAAAAATACGATTTTCGTCCACTGAAGTTGAAGAGGAACCGAGCAAACCAGCATCACACACTATCCATAGAAATCGAATAAAAAATAGATGTATACACCGCAGTTTTTCACTCAGTTTATCGTCCTGTTTGTTAAAAATCGACGTTTAAAAGCCGTGAAAATGCGATTGTGAGCACTCCCATTTTATGTCCGGCAGTCTGTTTCAGTGACGTCATAAACAAGGCCGGCATTCCTGACAAAAGCACCAAATATGTCACAAGCCCACTTTTTTCTGCTCTTCATTGGTAAAGTGTGAACTGACACGTCTACGCCTCACTCAAAGTATTTCGTTTGTATAGATATTGACAGTACAACTAAATAAAGCCTGCAGCTGAAAATGGTTGGACACTTTCTGTGTTTCCAGGCCACCATGCGCCTTTGGTTCGGCCCCCCTTTAAGCGG
>JABMCL010000393.1:22500-32500 GCA_018857735.1 Alviniconcha marisindica
TAGAACCTAGCTGATGGTGTGTGTAGCCTTCGCTAAATTTTCCCAGCACGGTATGTGTAAGTTTTAAGACTTAAGCTTTACGCCCGTGATTTGTGGAGTCACCTCGTCTATGCTTCTCACTCAGCTGTGATACTCCTACTGTAGCAATTTCTCAGCCAACACAAGTTTTTGACAGCCCGTAGCACGGTATTCGACAGTCAACAAAAAGTGATACAAATTCAGAGAGTAGGCTATATATATATACTGTTCGGAATGGGGTCAGCGTGAGTTTCGCACACACCGTGGATACCGGGCATTGCTGTGCAAAGGGGCGTACTCAGGCTGGCTACCAGCTGTTACTGCAACCTGAAAACTTCTCTCTCTCTCTCTCTCTCTCTCTCTCCTCTCTCTCTCTCTCTCTCTCTCTCTCTCTCTCTCTCTCTCTCTCTCGCCCATGAAAGAAATTTAATTCTGATATTTCCGGCTGCACATTTGTAGGAACAGTGAAACTGTGTTAATCAATTGCTTAATCGTGCTTATAATATTTGTTTGTGGTATTGTTGTGTTTGTCTGTGTATGTAGTATAGCAAGGACTGGCTGTTAGATAGGTCCAAATGGACCTTGAGTATTAAAGTTTTCGAGTTCGAATTCGTGTTCGAGTTCTCTCTCTCTCTCTCTCTCTCTCTCTCTCTCTCTCTCTCTCTCTCTCTCTCTCTCTCTCTCTCTCTCTCTCTCTCTCTCTCTCTCTCTCTCCCCCTTGGTATGTAGATTAGCAGGGACAGATTGTAAGAATAGGCAACTGCCTAAAATCTTAATCCTTGTGTAATAAAGTTCTGAGTTTTGAGTTCTCTAGTCTCCCCCCCTCTCTCTTCCCTCTCTCTCTCTCTCCCCCCCCCCCCCCCACCACCACCCCCACCCATGTCTCTTAAAGCTTTTAATTTCTAAACGTTTACAACACTTACAAAGTTCAAACAATATATTGTTCATATATTGAGCAGAAGATTAACCATGAACAAGTGAAATCAAGAGGAAAAATACAAGAATACGTAAATAATGAAAAAGCAAATAATGAAAAAGCAGACAAAACAACGGCTAACTAATCAGCCAAACGAACAGACAAATAGACGTACAAGACACGCACAAGCAACGCTAACTCCATGCACCCCAAATCAACACGGCTTCCCCTATTCCAACTCCTGCGTTCGCCCCTCACGCGACACGCCAGTCGGCAGTCGATTGAAATGACAGCGCTGATTGCACGGTGCCTCTGTCCTCTCAAAAGAGAGCACGCGGCTACACTGTGAGGTCGTTCTCGTCATGGGCACAGCGTATCACTGCAGTCACCACGCGTGACCTTATAGAGTCCATGTGCTCCAGTTTTTTTCCAGCCAGTGTAAACGGCTAAACTACAATTTAAAAAGAAAGAAGGTATGTGTGTGTGTGTGTGTGTGTGTGTGTCTGTGTCTGTGTCTGTGTCTGTGTGTCTGTGTGTCTGTGTGTGTGTACAAAAAGAAAGAATGGTCCACAACAACAACAAAAAAGACTGTCCTTAACACGATTAATCCTAGGGACAATACTTTTTTTCTCTCTTTTCTTTTAGCTGTTGACCTACATTCAATGATTAGTGTGTTTCCGACTCTCAGCCATTTTACCAGAACTGTTCAGTGTTGATTTAGGCCTGTACATATATATCGCCATTCTATTGTGTACAGTACAGTGTCACATATGAAAATAAAATATACAAAATACTCCAAGCTAAGAATGCAGTTATGTGTGTGTACAGTAAACGCTGGCTGCTTGCTGGCAAGCAGACATTTACCGCGATGATGTGACTGTGCTCATTATTGACAAACTGTGTGTACTCAGTGTATTGCGTGCGAGTGTGCGTACTTGTATGCTTGTGTGCGTGCGTGCGTGCGTGCGCACGTGTTGGTGTGTGGGTGAGTGGATGAGTGGGTCTGATTGTTTGTGTTTGTTTGTGACGCTAAACCGGAGTGCCGGACTCAGTAGGTGACGTTTTGCTTAACTCATTCTTCAACTGTTGACTTTTTACCTCTCTGAGCTATTGCTAAATGATTGCCTTTTTTGCTGTTGCTGCTGTTGTCTTCGCCAAAGCCTTTTATTTTCCGGTTGCTCAGACCTGTCGTTTCACTTGTGACTGACACGCGATTACAAGCAAGTGGATGCTCACACTTTTCACTCTCCATAATTCGTTTTGAGGTGTAGACAAAAATATTGAATGTGAAGTGTTCATTTCTGAGAGCCAGAAGGAACACGAAAGCGATGTTACTGATGAGATTAGCGAAACTCATCAACTGCAACAAGATATCTCGGAAAGGTGGGACTCTGTTGGACAGAACCTGTTTTGACAAGAGCTAAAAACAACAACAAAAACACCTGTTTATACAACAGTTTTATCAAACAGTTTTTTAGCTCTTGTCAAAACAGGTTTTGTCCAACAGGTACAAGAGATATAAAAAATAAAAAGAGAAAAAAAGCAGAGTTGAGAATTTTGCTTCAAATTTCCCTGCTGATACATATATATTGAATTCAGAAGACGAACTTCGTGAGTGACAATTAGCGGGATCGGGTGAACACTATGCAAAGTATCGTGGAGAGTTATTGCTCGCCTATCGTGTGGTACGAACACGCTTTATGCATGTCGAGTCATTGGTTCAGCAAGAAAAGAGCTCGTTCTCCAAATCCGATATGAAACTGGGAAAGGTGTGTGGGAGAGGGGAAGGGGGTATTTTAAAGCAAAATGCTGCATCGAGCTATTCCTTTTTGATTACTGCTACCGATAAAATAAAATATGTTTGGAGAAGACTGGTTCCTTTAACGTCAGTGATGGCTGTATCAAAATTGGTGCACCTTTTTTTTGTTGTGGCGGTCTTTGTCAGCGTGGAGTAACAGAAACAACTTGGGTCTGACTACGCGATGTAAAGTGACACAGAGGCTATGCAGCAGAAAATCAAAACCGGGCAAAGTGGCAGCTCATCATGTGACAGGTTACGTGATAAGCACATGGATACCTTCGCAGGCCACTTGATACCCCGTGCCAAGTTTATGTTTCAGCTGTAATTATTTCCGATTAAACCTAACAGAGAAATTGGCGGGCCTTTCGCTCCACTCTACTCTGTCCACGTGCACATAGACTACTGGGTACCAATATAGAGAAAGGAAAGGTCTCAGACTGGCTTTCAGTTTACGCAGAGTCAACGATGATGGTTATATCAGGGCGAAACCCTTAGAACGGTGGTGCAGAGTGAGTGAGAGAAATTAGTGTGTGTGTGTGTGTGTGTGTGTGTGTGTGTGTGTGTGTGTGTGCGTGCGTGCGTGCGTGCGTGCGTGCGTGCGTGCGTGCGTGCGTGCGTGCGTGCGTGCGTGCGCGCGCGCGTGCGTGCGTGGGTGGGTGGGTGCGTGCGTGCGTGCGTGCGTGCGTGTGTGTGTGTGTGTGTCTGTGAGTGTGTGTGTGTCTCTGTGAGTGTGTGTGTGTGTGTGTGCGTGTGTGTGTGTGTGTGTGTGTGTGTGTGTGTGTGTGTGTGTGTGTGTGTGTGTGTGTGTGTGTGTTTGTGTGTGCTGTCAACGACGTTGACAAAATAATTTGTAGGCTAACTTTATGTGCTGCGTTTCGCCCAGAGTGTGAACTTTGCGGTAGACCGGGTGCAAAATGTCAAGCAACCATGGCCAAGATACACTATCAGCCTCCCCTCTCTTCGTGAGCTGTATTGGCTAACTCAGTGATAATATTAATATAGTAGTAATACCAACCGAGTTGAAACGCACTGGCATCCATAATTTGAGAGTCAGTCCTACGATACGCAAAGTCCCCTCGCTTCGTTTCGTACCAATTATCGTCAGGCAACTACAGAACAAAGTCCAGCATTTTGCACCGAAGAAACTCACTCGTATCTATAATAAAGGCAGTGTTTAAAAAAACTAAAGCACGAGACGTCGGTATAACGTTTAAAAGAAATCACTGGCGAAAAGGGTATGGATATAATCCACCCGCTAACTCCATACTTCAAAATATGCACCGGCAGAGGACGCAGTGTGCGACACGCGCTCTGACCTCACAGCTACAGCATGCCTTTGTCAGTGTGGACTGAACTAGAGCATTGCTCTCTTCCCCAAACAAGTGACACGCGATACGTTTGGCTGTTCAGCTGCGTCATTCTGTCAGTACTTTTACCCGTACGGAAAAGACAGCTCGCGTATCGGCCCTTTGACTCGGGTTTTCTCTTTCACACATCTCTGTACTGTGGTACACGCCCCACCAGCAGCGTATAGAGAGGCGGAGAGAGAGCGAGATGATGAAGATGAAGTGATGCTTAATGTCCTCAGATGTCAGTTGACATATTAGGGACAAGCTGTGACCGATGCCGAAGCATGGTTCAATATAGCTTTACGTCCACGGAAACCAGAAGGCTCGTTAGGACGGACAGCCCAGGACGGCCACCTTGACTCTCACAGCTCCTGAACTATGATGAGAGAGGGAGAGAGGGTTCTTAGATTTTAACGGCCCGTCAAACGCACACGGTCACCTCAGGACGAAGCAGAGAGAGAGAGAGAGAGCGAGAGAGAGAGTCGTTTCATTCGTAAAACACGTCGACAAAATGACTGGCAGATTAATTTATTACAATGCGATAGAAATGACACTGAACAACCTTAAAACTATATCATGTACAAGTTAAATCTAACCTAAAATGAACAGGTTGCAAGCTGCTCGTGTTATATGAAAAAGAAAAATACCGTCGCACCTCTAGCTTCCTTTGGACCCAGACTGTGCTTTGCCATCTTGGTAACAAACTACTTCATGCTTATAAACAGTAAACTTCTCTATTCCCTGCTGTAGGAATCCCGCACTGATGCTCCTCTCGGTGAGGTTCACGGGAAGCTTGTAAATAATTAATATATTGATCTGTATCAACAATGATCAGTCACATCGATCAGATCACGAATGACGACGGCAGCACCAACGTATCAACAATGATCAGTCACATTGATCAGATCACAAACGACGAGGGCAGCACCAACGTATCAACAATGATCAGTCACGTTGATCAGATCACGAATGACATGGGCAGCAGCAACGTATCAACAATGATCAGTCAAGTCGATCAGATGATGAACGACGACGGCAGCAGCCAGATGTTCTAGAAGAGGGTCTTCTTCCGGTTGGCCAGATAGACCTTGAGCTTAGGATGAGCCTCCACGTTGCTTCGTAACTTCTGCATGAGGGGGTAGTCCTTCAGAGCGTCTTCCTTCAGTTGCAGCAAGTTGTCCTGCAGGTCGTACACGTAGATGTCGGCTAGACTCAGCTGCAACACACAATCATCTCTCGTGTTAAAACGACTATCTACACCTGCAACACACAATCATCTTTCGTGCTAAAATGATCTGTAGCTGCAACACATAATCATCTCTCGTGTTATAAATTATCTGCAGCTGCAACACACGATCATCTCGTGTGTCAAATGATCAAATGTAACCCGCGGGTGGTAAAAGCAAGTGGAAACTGCAAGTTTGTTTGAGTTTTCTGTTGTTGTTTGTTTGTTGTTGTTTTTTGGTGTGTTTTTTTTTAAAATAGTGGGTTGTGTCCATAACGAAATCGAAGTTGGATGAATGTTTGTTCTTTTAATTTTTTGTTTGTTGAATATGCACAGTTCATGGTCTACAATTTCGTTGATCTATAGTGGGAAGAATCCAGAGAGGTGGAGTAAGACACACTTAGAACTAGTCGGCAGAGGAAATGCCGTCCGGTTTTTATTTTGAGTCACGGTTCTCTCGAATGTATAGTCCGGACGTTTCTTCTATTTTCCTCTTTCTCTTTTTTTTTAAATTTCCTTTACTGAAACACACCGTAATAGCTAGGCATGCTGTGGACACTGTCTCCCTCACGGCCAATATTGGTTACAAAACACAAACCATGCGGTGTATAACAAATACACAGAACATATTTTTCAACTCCTCATTTTATGCAGTCTCTCAAGTTTAAAGTCAATGGCTGCATCTTTCTAAAGATTCTGTAGCCGCAGCCCACAGAACACACACACACACACACACACACACACACACACACACACACACACACACACACACACACACACACACACACACACACACACACACACAAAATATGCCTATCACATAGGCCCCCGTTTGGCCAGGTCGCTTTGCATAAAGCAATGGACCTACACGTTAACAATGAGTGTGATGACTATAAGGAGAGAGCTGAGAGCTGCTGTGCGACGGCAGTGGTGAATAATATGACGATGGAGGTGGCAATCAGAAGGGGGTGAAAAGAACAACGATATCGATGGACTTACCGCGTTGTTAACATAATAGCCAGAGGAACCACCGTCCTTCAGCAGATTCTCGTGGATGGAGAAGAATTTGGGAAGGTCCTCCTCCAGTATCTTCTTCAGAATTTCGGGCTGGACAGAAGCACGTTGGATGAATTGCGTGCGCGCGCACACACACACACACACACACACACCAACACCACACACACATAACATATATATATATATATATATATAATATTATATATATATATATATATATATATATATATATATATCACGCGCCAACACACACACACACACACACACACACACACACACACACATACATGCGCCCACACACAACACACACGCACCATGCACGCACGCACTCACACCACACACACACACACACACACACACACACACACACACACACACACACACACACACACACACACACACACCACACACACACACACACACACACACACACACACACACACACACACACACACACACACACACACACACACACATACACACAGCCTTCTCTGACACAACCTTCTCTGACTCGCTCTTGGGAAAACGGTGACTGGCGACGGTCTTCATTTGGTCAAACCACAGTCCCATCACCTCGTCTATTCTCAAGGAGTCCAGTGGAGTCTTGCCGTACATCCCTGGGATCAAAACACACATGCACCAGACGGACGCTAGCTGTATGAACCATATTATCGTGTTGGCTATATGCTGGCTGAGGCTCAGATCCGCGCAAGGAAAGATCCATTCTGTGATCATCATCAACTGGATCATAGGTTTACGCACGCACGCACGCACGCACGCACGCACGCACGCACGCACACGCATGCACACACATAGATATACGTTCTCTCTCTCTCTCTCTCTCTCTCTCTCTCTCTCTCTCTCTCTCTCTCTCTCTCTCTCTCTCTCTCTCTCTCTCTCTCTCTCTCTCTCTCTCTCTCTCTATATATATATATATATATATATATATATATATATATATATTTGTAGCATGCAGCTGCGGCGTCATGAAAGGTCTTTTTTGTGCTTCTTTCATGCTCCTGTAGTCATTACACCATCAATGTTGACAGCTCTGTTTGTACACTGTGCAAACACTTGGCCGCAGGAATGCCTGTGTAGCGGGACTACCTATGGTAATCTCATCCAGACCTTTCAGCGATCTGACCGCTGGCCGGCATACCGAACTGAAGCACATGGACAACCCCTACGACATGAAAACGGGGAGGGGAGGGGGATTGAGAGAGAGGGGGGCGGGGAGCGGGGGGGGGGGGGGGTGTAGTGGGGGGGGGGGGGGGCGCAGCGGATTGGCAGAAGGCGGAAAGACAGACCGAACCGGACGGCAGAAACAGGGAACACGTGGTCAATAAGTACGAAGGTTGTTCATTTTGTAATATCCCTGGCCCTGCTATTTGTAAACTAAAACTTTATAGTTAAAACTGACTTATACCAGAAGAAACTTTCACTCTTAGCCTCTTAACATGAACAAAAACTGTACTGATTCACGTCGTTACACAGCCATGTGGTTGTCTGATGTAATTAAAAAATGTGACGTCATCATCTGTGCCCTGAGAAAAAAGGATCCCAGGGTTGAGCAATTTCGTTACCATGTGTTCACTCCAATGAAACTTGGAGACGTCTGCATGAAATCTATACTTATTTGACAGTTACGGTATACTGGGCCAGCTCTTTCGTGCAGCATTGTTTGCAAACAGACTGAGAGATTCAGAGCTGAAAATCAGCTCTGAAGATAGTCACCATCCGGATCGTCCACTTTCGGCATGAACGAGCAAAGTGAGCTTTTTGCGAGGAACCATATCAAAAGAAGATACACATATAACTATTGGTGAAGCATGGGGAAGATGTGATGTTTCAGATAGCGAAGTTGAAAGAACAGTGTCCGATGATCTTAGCCTGAAGAAAACAACGGCGGCAAACAGACCGACAAACGAACAGTGGAATGTTCAAAATGTTTGAACCAGATGAACCCCAACGCCCTTGCGACGTCGTCACAGGTGAATAAACCCAGCTGCACCTTTACGGCACCACTAACAAACAGTCCAATCGGTCCAGTCAGGTATAGGTGGCTCCTGACGAGACAGCAGTTATACTTCGACTAGGTTTCGTCAGAAGTGACTGTTTTCCTTTCTTCTTCTTCTCCTTCTTCAACACGCAGGGTTGAGTCATGGTTGACATTCTACAACAGAAGTCAACACTCATTGCAACATATTATATTAAAGCTGTTCTATTGTGAATGAAGAAATCAGTACGTCAGCAGCGCCCAACCTGTAGCACCAGTAAGACACTTAACTGTCCTTCATGATCGCCAATGCCCACAAAGCCAGGATCACTGCGGCCCTCCTAAGGGTACACAGTAGCATCCACATTCCCCCTACAGTCCCCACTTGGCGCCATGTGATGTTTGGTTGTTCATGACCATCAAAGAAAAGCGTTTCCGAATCCAGGACCTCGTAAAAGCAGTAAATTCTGAGCTCAATGCATTGCTACATCCGACTATCAAATAGCCTTTGAATTTTGCACGTTGCGTACGACTGGAACTGTGTATGCGAAGCGGTGGCCGAGAGCGCTTTCAAGGAATGAATTTTGTAGGTAAACAGGATCGCTACTTCCTGTTTTATTGGCCTGCGAACATCACTGACTTTATGAACAGAACTCGTATAATCTGTATCCTTTAACAAAATCTTTAATTATCGCTTACTAGTCGTGTTATAAAAACGGGACTAACCGAACTGTTTGGCAAAGAAGGCACCAATGGCGTTGCTCTGTCCATACACCTTGCCTTTGTACACCATGTAAGGAAGCTGGCCGTAAGGGGTCTCTGCACACAACACAAGTAACATCCGTAACAGCAACGATGCCGTGCCTTTCAAGTCCATAAAGGAAAGTGGCCGTAAGCACCGAGTGTCTCCACACAAGCACAACAGTGGCGGCAATACACCGCCAGTGTCTTAATTTTCTATGTCATAAATATAAGGAAGCATATGACGATAAGGTTTGTCCGCACACCGACAAAACTAATAACCACAATAGCAATCCACCTTGCCTTCTATTTCCCTGCAAGGATGCCGGTCATAAGCGTTGTCTGAAAATTAACATAATTGACAACAATAACAGCAGTACACCCTGCCTTTCTAATCCATAATGACAAGGAAGCAGATGGCAATAAGGACTGTCAGCACACAAACATAACTGATTAATAACCGCCACCATGTCTTTCTTCTGCAGGTGGTGAGGCTGATGATCATAACGACTGTTTGCGCAAAACACAGTTAACAACACCATTACCGATCGTAAAACAGTACATTGATTCTTGGAAACTGGCAATAAAGATATACAGTAAAAAATTGGTTTAGGTGGCCATATCCTATGAAATTGTCCTGTTCGATGTTCCGGGCACTGCAGTGTGATAGTGAATGGAAACAGCTTCAGTGACCGCATTAGCGTCCATGGATAAGCTGCTGTTACTAGTAGAATAATCCACGCCTCACTCATCTGATGACAACGAAAGAGAAGAAAAATATCAGTACTATTATTTATGAATGAGATCCAAACACATAAAAGGTTCCAAAGAACGCTATTTATTAGGACCAGACAAAAGCTGGTTTTGTCTTGTCCTAATAAATAGCGTTCTTTTGAACCTTATTTGTGCTTGGATTTTGTTTTTGAACGCTAGCAGT
>JABMCL010000393.1:40000-42500 GCA_018857735.1 Alviniconcha marisindica
GTGTGTGTGTGTGTGTGTGTGTGTGTGTGTGTGTGTGTGTGTGCGTGCGTGCGTGCGTATATGCGTGTGTCACAGTGTGTGTGTGTGTGTGTGTGTGTGTGTGTGTGTGTGTGTGTGTGTGTGTGTGTGTGTGTGTGTGTGTGTCTGTGAGAGTGTGTGTGCGTGTGCGTGTGCGTGTGTGTGGGTGCGTGTGCGTGTGCGTGTGTGTGTGTGTCTGCGCGCGCGCGAGCGAAAGAGAGATAGTAGCTGGACTTGAACGCCCTGCCATTCATGCATCGTTGTATTGTAGGCCTGTTCATCGTGAAAGGTCTTCAGCTTAAAATTCATGTTTTTTTTCGTGTTCCTATGGTCGTTACACCATCAGTGTTGACCAGTCCTGTCCTTACACTACCTGTACAAGCGCGTGGCCGCGTGACGTGACAAACACTCGTTATATCACACCTCTGTTAGCAGCTTAGGCCAGCGCCTGCTCACCAAAGGCGGGATTTTAACGTTCTTCCATCCAGACAGGGTTACAACCAAACTCCCAGCACTGGTTCACCACATCCTTCTTTGGAGGAAGGTGCCGGAAAGCCATGCTCGGAGTGTGAGTTACAAGACTAGGGAAAGGGGAAGAGAAGAAGCCGTGAAGAGGAGGGGAGGGGAAGGAGGTGGGGGGTGGAAGGGGGTGGCAGGCGTGTAGGCAGCGGCAGTCTTGTGGGCATAAACAGAGATAAAGGTGTTCATTAGCTATTGTCAATGCTGCTTCAAAACTGAGTCTCTCTCTCTCCTCTCTTCTCTCTCTCTCTCTCTCTCTCTCTCTCTCTCTCTCTCTCTGGTAAGCTCCCCAGTCGTATTATCTAACTGGACTAACCGAACTGTTTGGCAAAGAAGGCAGCAATGGCATCACTCTGTCCATACGTCTTGCCGTTGTATACCATGTAAGGAAGCTGACCGTAGGGAGTGTCTGCACACAGATACAGTTCACTGCAGTAACAACTACTGACAACAATACACCGTGCCATACTGTAATTTGTGTAAGGGAGCAAGCCGTAGGGAGCGTATGCACACAGATACAGTTAACAACCATGACAACAATACACCGTGCCATACTGTAATTTGTGTAAGGAAGCAAGCCGTAGGGAGCGTATGCACACAGATACAGTTAACAACCATGACAGCAATGCACTGTGCCGTACTGTAAGGAAGCTGCTCCTCTGGGGTTGTCTGCACACAAACACAATTAATAATCATAATAACTTTAGCCTCACAGTTCGCAAAGAGCAAAGCTGATTAATCGCTCTAAACAACAAAGAAGATACAACGCAACTCGGTTTTGGTCTTGGAAAACTGGCGTAACTGAAGCTTGCTTTGTCAGACGCTGCAGGGACTGCTGTGTCATTAGTAAGAAGGGGAGGGCAAGCTCGCGCCGCACGCACACACACACACACACACACACACACACACACACACACACACACACACTGACACACACACTGACATACACATCGATTACACTAGTTTTCTGTCTTTAGAAGGAAAAAACACATCTAAAATCATCTGTTGCCACGGTACTCACAAACTATATACTATGTCGCTGACAATCATTATAAGCTTGAAAACAATGAAACAGAAATATTTAAATAAAGACAAATCTGAAACAAGGTTGACTGCTTGTGTTCCAAAACAAGATCCGCTGAAACACACAATCGGTTAAGTGAGGAAAGGAACTTGGTGCCTTACGCCCACAAAAGGGTTAAAGAGAACACCACTTTTAATGGGACAATACAAAACGTCTTCAAATTCTGGGGGTAAGCCCCTTTGTCAAAGCGGCAAACGACAGTTAAACAACGAGAAATGAAAATATTATACATATATCCGGTTACGGTTCAGTTGCGGAATGCCTGGAGTGTCATTTCTTCCTGCCGCCGTTTGTGCCACAAGACGTAACCGGAACTTATGTTGTAGTTTTTCTTTCAGTTGTTCTTCTCAGTTGTTGTTTTCTTTTCTTTCTTTTTTTTTCTTTTTCCTTTTCTTTCTTTTACTTTTTCTCAAGTTTTTTTCTTTCTTAAATCATAATTAAACTGTTATTTTGTCGCACTGAAAAAGGCGCTTACCCCCAAAATGTGGACACGTTTTGCGTTGTCCCATCAAAACTAGCGTTCTTTTTAACCGTTTGTGAATTTGGATATATTTTTTAGTATTTCGCATTCCGAGCCTTGCAAATCGGTATTTTTTATGATTAGAAAACTGCTCCTAGTGATTTACATCAAAACTTTGAACACTGAATAGGGAATAACTTGACAAATGCTAATTCCATATTCAGCAATGCTACACTTTTTGCCTTCTAACCCGCTTTCACTGACACCCCTGCGGCCAGCGCCTGTGGGTAGAAACAACGGCAGCCTGATGGACATTGGAGCCAGCCTCATCTCGGTTAGTCCCGTCCGGTTACGGCCGGTATATAGTATAGTTATGTACCGCGCGTCCTGATGAAAAACGACTCAGCGAATAGATGATA
>JABMCL010000393.1:47500-52500 GCA_018857735.1 Alviniconcha marisindica
TAGAGAGATATTATCATGTCATGAATGCGTGACGTGATGGTGTCACTGACTGTGTGTACGTACGTCTGACGTGTTTGTGCAGACATCGCATGCGACGAAATACACTCAACGTGTCAGATCTTCATGCACGGTCAGTAAACCAGGGTTTTGGCGGCACTGAGACTGGCATATCTAATGACAGGTTGAAGTTTTTCACTGCTGGTTGCCGGCCTCCCTCCCCGATTGTTCTCATCTCTGTCCTCGTCCACCACCGAGCTGCACCACGCCGGGAAAGCCGGTTTTACTGACACATAATTTACCACCTCGTCTCCGTCTCTATATCCTGCTGTCACTCAACACTGGTAAACTTGGATGACGGTGAACCAATTAAGTTCAACTCAACGATGACACGGACAAGCGGATCAGTCAAAGCGATGACTGTACCCTTTGCCAGAAAGTCTAAGTCTTCTTTTTTTTCTGCCATCCCAGACTCTGTGACGTGACTCCTCAGGCTATCCTGTTCAGTGACTGTGTCACTGGTGTCTGTGTTTGTGTGTGTGTGTGGGGGGGGTGGGGGGGGGGGAAGAGAGAGAGAGACAGGGGCGGGGGGGGGGGGGGGTCCGTACTCGCGCGAGTTTGTTTTGACTATATTTTGGTTCTTTGCTTCGTAAAGGGCTACTACGTGCTCCAATCTGGAAAACAGCTCATAAATGCGTGCATAATTGTTATTATTATTAAAAAGATGATGTGCTTCTCAGACGTTGCTGGCGGGTGTCGCTCTGGTTTGACACAGATTCGCCCTGACTATAGCCATCATGGCTGACTGGACGTTAAAAGCCAGTTACTGATCTATCTTTAACACATTAAGACCAAAACACACTAAGGTTAAACGCTGATTTTAATTAGACAATGCAAAATAACAAAACCGATCAATTTTGACAACTGTTTTGTTAATCCTGTCTAACGCTGAGTTGTGTCCGGAGACTGAGGTACCTTCGGGGCCCGAGGACTTCAGGAGGTGGGGGCAGGAGACTGTACCTCCATTCGCCCGGCCTTATGGTTTCTGTGGACGTAAAGCACCACAAAAAAGAAGCACTCCCACAGACACCAGAAGGGAAGGGTATTCTTCCGCTTGCCAGATCATCACCAAGGATTGTGTTCACAACATAAATGTCACATACACTCGATAGGCAGATAATCAGATACACTGCCCAAAATCAGTTTGTTTGTTTTTTAAATATCTCCCTTTGTGTATAGTTGACAGTTAAAAATTAGAGGAAACGACGTACACAGAGAAGTTCTGAGCCTTGTTTGTTTGTTTGTTTGTTTGTTTATTTGTTTGTTTTTGTTCTTTTTGTTTGTTTGTTTGTTTGCTTGCTTTTCCTTTCTTTCTTTCTTTCTTTCTTTTTGTTTTGTGTGTGTGTGTGTGTGTGTGTGTGTGTGTGTGTGTGTGTGTGTGTGTGGTTGTGTGTGTGTGTGTGTGTGTGTGTGTGTGGTGTGTGTGTGTGTGTGTGTGTGTGTGGTGTGTGTGGTGTGTGTGGTGTGTGTGTGTGTGTGTGTGTGGTTGTGTGTGTGTGTGTGTGTGTGTGTGTGTGTGTGTGGTGTGTGTGTGTGTGTTGTGTGTGGTGTGTGTGTGGGTGTGTGTGTGTGTGTGTGTGTGTGTGTGTTGTGTGTGTGTGTGTGTGTGTGTGTGTGTGTGTGTGTGTGTGTGTGTGTGTGTGTGTGTGTGTGTGTGTGTGTGTGTTGTGTGTGTGTGTGTGGTGTGTGTGTGTGTTTGTGTGTGTGTGTGTGTGTGTGTGTGTGTGTGTGTGTGTGTGTGTGTGTGTTGTGTGTGTGTTGTGTGTTGTGTGTGTGTGTGTGGTGTGTGTGTGTGTGTGTGGTGTGTGTGTGGTGTGTGTGTGTGTGTGTGTGTGTGGTGTGTGTGGTGTGTGTGTGTGTGTGTGTGTGTGTGTGTGGTGTGTGTGTGTGTGTGTGTGTGTGTGTGTGTGTGTGTGTGTGTGTGTGTGTGTGTGTGTGTGTGTGTGTGTGTGTGTGTGTGTGTGTGTGTGTGTGTGTGTGTGTGTGTGTGTGTGTGTGTGTGTGTGTGTGTGTGTGTGTGTGTGTGTGTGTGTGTGTGTGTGTGTGTGTGTGTGTGTGTGTGTGTGTGTGTGTGTGTGTGTGTGTGTGTGTGTGTGTGTGTGTGTGTGTGTGTGTGTGTGTGTGTGTGTGTGTGTGTGTTGTGTGTGTGTGTGTGTGTGTGTGTGTGTGTGTGTGTGTGTGTGTGTGGTGTGTGTTGTGTGTGTGTGTGTGTGGTGTGTGTGTGTGTGTGTGTGTGTGTGTGTGTGTGCGTGTTTTGGCAACGGGAATTAACTCTGTTAATTATACAAAACTAAAAGTCAATACTTTTGTTCTGGTTGTGTCCCTTGTTTGCACATTTCTGAAAACGGCTGCTTAATAAGTTAGGTCATCAGTCACATGTTATGACGATGCTGAGATACATACTCATAATTGTTTTTATATTTGATTGATACTGTATAATTTTACACCTGTCATAATGTGCTTTTTATGTTCAAATTGACACTGTAATTAAGTAAACATGGTGCTTAACGTCCACAGAAACCATAAGGCTTATTAGGGACGGGACACTGTAATTTCCCGCAGTGGGATGAATAAAGTATTCTGTATTCTGTATTCTAAAGGTGTCAGCCAGTACTGTCACAGGTACCAAAAGTTAGGTTCAGGTTCAGTACTGCCACAGACACTTGATGGTAAGAACCAGAATCAGCCAGCACTATTCCAACACTTGCCGTATCACCATCCAGGATTACCGTGTTGACAACGAAAGTGTTACATGATGATCAAATACCTTGCCAAAATCAAGTCAGTTTATACTTTAATCATCCGTAAAGCCCTGTTATGGATTTTATTCAGCAACAGTTGTAACTATTCCATTGTGAATTTTGGTATGTGTTATTATTAGATATTCTTCAAGGTTTATTCTACTAGAGTTATAACTGTTCCATTTTAACTGGAGCTAGTTTTTTGTGCTGCTCCATAGTGCACATACTACAAAATTCAGTTTTTATGTGACTGTGGCTAGCTGTGACTTGGGGGTGGACTGTTTTAGTGTGCATGGTTCGTAAGTCGTATGTCCAGGTTACTCATACCCGCCTGTGAAAAGGTGAAAAGTTATAGCATATCAGTGTGTGCGCGTGCGTGCGTGCGTGCGTGCGTGCGTGCGTGCGTGCGTGCGTGCGTACGTGCGTGCGTGTGTGGTAGCTTACATTGCATGACTGAGACTGTTACATTGTCGAATGGCTAATTGTAATGTTTCGTCTGTTATTTTGTTAACTGTGCTCTGTATGAATGGAACGTCTCCAAGACGAATAAATATCTTTGTAGCTTTTGTACAAGCCAATTTAACTAACAACTAAAAACTCACCAATTTAAAAACAACATGTAAAAAGAACAGCGGAGCAACATCAAAAGCATTTAAACTGATAATAATAAACAGATACACTTTTGTGTTAACATTTAAACATGAGACAAAACGACCTACACGCAGCTTTTAGGCCGTGCGGTCGACGGGAAGTAGCTCTGTTAAGTCTGCAAAACAGAAAGACAACGATTTTGTTCTGGTTGTGTCCCCTGTTTCCACATTTCCGAAAACAGCCGATTAATAAGTTAGGTTTTACGTCACATTCGGGACTATCCGACCTGTACCGGAAATAGCGAGGCTTATGAATATTTATAAACACGTCATTTTTTTTTTTTTAAAGTTTCCGAATGGTTCCGGAAATTATCGAACGTTCTTTAAATGGGACATAACTGTGTATTACTTTATAATGCCGTGATTTACAAGAGTATTTCCTCTTCCACCATGCTGCTCACTTCTGAAACGACAGGCACTCTTACGTGTGGAGGTTTGTTCTAGATCTTTGAGGATTTGTAGGATGAGTCCTTTGCCGGCAACAAGACTACTGATCCTTATTAAAAGACCAAAACAAAACAGGAAAGAAAGAAACATTTTTTTTATAGCTTTCATTTAATTGATTACATAACATAGTTATATATGAACGAAATTATAATTACAAATTATATTTTGCACTTTTTTCTCGTGTGTGTGTGTGTGGGGGGGTGGGGGTGGGTGTGGGGTGTGTGGTGGTGTGTGTGTGTGGGGGTGTGTGTGGGGGGGGGGTGTGGGGGGTGTGGGGGGGGGTGTGGGGGGGGGGGGAGTTACAGTTTTGTTCAGAGTTTCCTATTTCTCAAAACCTTTTTCAGTCGAAAAAATAAGTGCGTGCGTGCGTGCGTGCGTGCGTGCGTGCGTGCGTGCGTGTGTGCGTGCGTGTGTGTGTGTGTGTGTGTGTGTGTGTGTGTGTGTGTGTGTGTGTGTGTGTGTGTGTGTGTTAAGGGGAAAATCTGAAGCATAGTTGACTGCTAGCATTCTGAAACAAGACTGATACAATCACACAAAATGTTTTTTAAAAGTTTTACTGAAACTGATTTTTTGTTGTTGATTTTTTTAAAATCTGAAACAAGAATAACTGCTAGCGTTCTAAAACTTGATCCAAACACATAAAATGTTCAAAATAATGCTATTTATTAGGACAAAACACAACACAGCATGTTTTGTCCTGATGAACACCTATAATTTGAACCGTTTATGTGTTTGAAACTGATTTTAATAGGACAAAACAAAACAAGTGCAAATTTTCAGGGCAACCCCCACTTTTGCAGGCAACAGACTGACAGGTAAACAATTGTTGGATGAGTGTTGCTTTACGTCCACAGAAACCGTAGGCTTATTAGGGACGGGAGCCCAGGACGGCCACCTCGACTTTCACACAGGTCCTGCCAACTCAAGTAAACAATACTTAATGAAAAAGGAAAATTGTCTGCTTACCTTGTTTTATTTATTGGTGTTGGAGGGTCAAGAAGTGTTGAAGAAGCAGTTTATTTTTCCAACACTTCCAGAGACTCAGGCACCAATAACTAAAACAGGGTAAGTGTAGACCATGTTCATTTTTCATTTATCATTGTTT
>JABMCL010000393.1:57500-110000 GCA_018857735.1 Alviniconcha marisindica
ACAACACATGATCTCTCTCTCTCTCTCTCTCTCTCTCTCCTCTCTCTCTCTCTCTCTCTCTCTCTCTCTCTCTCCACACACACCAGACAGTTACTTTTATTGTGTTTAATTTTATTGTTTGTTTAGTGGTGGTGTTGTGTGTTGGTGGTTGTGGTCCCCCCCCCCCCCCCCCCCTGCACACACACACACACATTTATTATTATTTTTGGGGGGGAGGGAAGTTCAGTCAAACTAACAGCCAGTATATCTGACTGCTGAATATTTTTTCTGGCATCTGTTGATTTGAACCAGTAAAATTACCAGTTAATATGAACCCTTAGTTATTTGTCATTAACTAAGTATTTGCAACAAATGCAAGTGTTTCCATTGTGTGTATCACAGAAAGGCCAGCAGATATGGGAGCAGGAACTGTACAACCAGTTTCGCTACAAGACACCACGGGAGTACTTTCATACCTTTGAGGCTCATGTAAGTCTTGCTTTACAGTGCTAAGTCATCCATCATTTTTCCATGAGAATTGTATACTATTATGGCATAATTATGTACTGTAGTAAGTGCAGCTGCAACTGCTGTGGGTTCCCAAAAAGTGGACAGTCAAGGTAGCATTCTAATGGAGGTTACTTTTAGAATGCATGACCACATGCTCTTTTTTTCTCTTTTTTATAACTTATATGTTAGTTTGCTGTTACTTGATTTATTATGATGACTATTTTTGTACTGCTAGTGCTAATCCTGAAAAAGCTGTAAGCATCTCACAAAGAATAACAACTGTCATGGAATCTTGGAAGGGAATGGGGATGTATTTTATTTTATATAATGCAGAATTCGAACAGTTCATGTGTACTCTGGAAATTCCAGGTAAAATGAGTTGCAGGAGAACAGTCACAGTGTGACTTCATTGCAAAATGTAAGCTACTGTTTCCTTAACTACTTAAAGGCACTCTCCAGTCCAGTCTGTTTATTGCAACTGTATCAAAATGTTCACCTTCCAGTTCTACATTTAGTGTTTACCTCATTTTATCTTGTTGCAAATTAGAAGGAAAGAAAAGAAACCAGACAGTGTTTGTTTCATTTGAAGTTAATATTTTTGGGTAATGGTAGTGAATGTCTTTGTCAAAGCTTTTAAAGTGTAGTTCAAGAGAATCTAACATTGTAACAGGTAATGATGTTCTGTGTTTTGGGGTGTTGCATGAATCTAAAATTGTAGAGGAAAGGTTGCACAGAAGATGTAGCCATGTTAAAAAACAAAAAAGCCACATTCTCTCAGGGTAAAGACTAATAACCAGATTCCCTTGCAGAAAAAGGGTGTTTATATCTAGATCTGCAAGTCCAGCAGATAGCATCTTCAGTGCTACATCTAGAACCAGGAAAGTACATAATTATTACCTTTCAGCATATATTTACACTGAAAGTGAAAGGTAATAATTATGTACTTTGTCTGATCAACAAAATGCTCAGAAATGCAGGCAGGGAGCAAGAAACACACGATATTTATCTACCTGTAGTCAAAACTGCCTGTTCAACATTTGAGCCAGTGTTAACTTTTTCTGTGACTGTAACTGCAAGGGTTTTTGACTTGGATTTTCTGCTTGTGATCTATCTTTTTCATTATATCAAACAAACTGGTGAATGTAAAAAATTAAAAAAATTAAAAATAAAAAAAGCGAGAGAAATGGTTAATGAAATTGAACTTAGTCATTTTGAGGTTTCTCAGTGTTACGTGGTTGTCTTGCAGTCTGTGGTGGCTGGACTGAACTTTGCCAGTGAAGATGAAGCGCTCAAGTTTAAGAATGCAGTGGAATTAAAACTGCAGGAGAGGGCTACACGTCGCCGTGGTTAGTGTGAAGCACAAAAACAGGAAGACAGAATGTTTGTGTGTGTGCATGCATGCATGCATGCATGCATGTGTGTGTGTGCTTGTATGGGTGTGTGTGTGTGTGTGTGTGTGTGTGTGTGTGAGGGTGTAGATGAGAGGGGAAGTTTCTGTGCTGCAGCTACAGTCCATGTTGTGTGATGTTTGTGTGTGGGTGTGTGTGTGTGAGGGTGTGGATGAGAGGGGAAGTTTCTGTGCTGCAGCTACAGTCCATGTTGTGTGATGTTTGTGTGTGTGTGTGTGTGTGAGGGTGTGGATGAGAGGGGAAGTTTCTGTGTTGCAGCTACAGTCCATGTTGTGTGATGTTTGTGTGTGTGTGTGTGAGGGTGTAGATGAGAGGGGAAGTTTCTGTGCTGCAGCTACAGTCCATGTTGTGTGATGTTTGTGTATGTGTGCTTGTGGGTGTGTGGGTGCATGTGTGTGTGGAAGGTGTGGAAGAGAGGGAAGGTTCCTGTGCTGAAGCTACAGTCCCTGTTGTGTTGTGTGGGTGTGGAAGAGAGGGAAGGTTCCTGTGCTGCAGCTACAGTCCTTGTTGTGTGTGTGTGTGTGGAAGGGTGCGGAAGAGAGGGAAAGTTCCTGTGCTGCAGCTACAGTCCCTGTTGTGTGATGTTTCAGAGAAGAAGAGGCAGCCCACCATGCATGGTCCTCCTTCCCGACCTCCAAACAGCCGTAAGCTTTCATCTCACTGTCTTCACCCCATTATGCATGGGTGTCCCTTCAGCTGACGGTCTCATCACAAACCTACTTAGTCTAAGCTCAAGTGCATTCAGAAGTGTGAAGGCAGCAGACCATTCTTAATGAGAGCTGATCCTGAGCTGACCCATTGCAGTTAGGGTGTTAAAATCCAAGAACTAATAATCTTAATGAGCTATGTCACAGTGGGTCATGAAATTGAAAGCAAGATTGGGTACAGTAATGGCCTGAGTCATTCTTAATGAGCTAGGTCACAGTGGGTCCTGAAACTGAAAGTAAGATTGGGTACAGTAATGGCCTGAGTCATTCTTAATGAGCTAGGTCACAGTGGGTCGTGAAATTGAAAGTAAGATTGGGTACAGTAATGGCCTGAGTCATTCTTAATGAGCTAGGTCACAGTGGGTTGTGAAATTGAAAGCAAGATTGGGTACAGTAATGGCCTGAGTCATGCTTAATGAGCTAGGTCACAGCCAGCTATGAGATTGAAAGGGAGGTTGGATTACTGTATTTGCACGTTCCAACCTTATGTTTAGTCTCATGACCTAGCTCATTAACTCTTTCATCCCTGAAAACCGCTACAGTGGTTGAGAGAATCTTTCCCTTCATTCCTGAGAACTGCTAGAGAGGGGCAGGCATAAACACTCTCTTCCTTCTGGCCGGCCGCTGCAGCGGTTCTGCCTTTGAAATCCACGCCTATCTGTCACATGGTCAGCACGTCAGTTCCCACTGGCCAGTGTAACGGGACCTGAGGAATGTTTTGATAAGCCGCACAATGCTTTGATTAGCCATGCCTGGCCACTGCCAGAGTGGGAAAGTGTCCAGTGCACAAAATTTGTCCATTTCTAGGGATGGGGTTAGGTTATTCTGTACAGTTGGAAAGATGGCAGCGGATGAGTACAACGACAGTGATCAGTTCTCTGACGATGATGTTTATGACAATTTGGGCGAAAATGATTTTGATCTGTTTGAACTGACAGGAGAGGAGAGAGCAGATCTTGCAAATGCATTTAAAGATGATAGTGAGAGTGGTGATGAATTGGATGATGAAAACCTGCTATTGTTTTTTACCGGCTCAGCCACGTTTTGAGTGGACAGGTGGGGACACTGCTGTGACAAGAGATATACCTCTGATGTCCAGTGCAGATGCGTACATAGACATAGTAAATATAGTTGTACAGAGTTACGGTGCAAACATTGTGTATATATATATGATAGAGACGGCGCATGGATTACACTAAAATGAAACAATCGTACTGTGAACTCATACTTCCTACTCTTGTGCAAACCATCACCTTTTCATCACCATTTCAAGGACACAGACAATGTGACAAACAGAATTTCTGGAGACAGTTTCTATGTGGATGTTATCTGGGACATCAGACTGTAAGTAGGGAGCATGTTCCATTTCTCTTGGTATGTTCTGTGGGCCTGCAAAACGTTGGTTTCGTCTGTTTGTCTTAAAAAAGGTATGTGTCACCTTTATTTGCACCTGTGTGTCACCCTCCTGGTGACAGTGACTCTGAAAGTGTGACCATTGCCTTCTGACTTCATTTACCTACACAGCGATATATAGGTTGCCATGGTTTTACTAAGAGCTTGCAGACACAGATGACTCAAACCCACATATCCTCTTTCATACATTTTTTCCTTATGAAAACCCAGTAATTAAAGGACTGTTATGTACATAGGAACATAGGAATAAGGGGAAGTAATGCCAAATACAAAACAGGGATGAAAGAGTTAAGGATGACCCTGAATCAACACTGTGCCCCATCTCACTTTTAATTTTGTGACCTGACATGACCTTTGTGAATATTCTCAAGAATGGTCCATTGAGTTGGTTTTTAATTTGATGCCGTTGGTTGATTTACTAATAGTGCTGTTGTTGGTTTTTGTTGCTGTTTACTTTCCCCACCCTCCTTCATCCTGTGGTCTTTATAACTTTTAGTGACTCAAATGAAAAATCACACAAATATGTGTAGTGATTCAAATTCAGAAGAACTTGATTATTCATAATAGATGCATAAAATGAAAATTTGTCTGCTGGCTCACTCACAATCCAACACTAAACAATCGAACAGTTCAGAATAACAGAAGTAAAAGTAAACATATATATATATATATACAAGTCAGGTGAAACAAAGTGAAACATCACCTGTGAGACCATACATGTATTACATTTTCCAGTTTTAAGGGTGAGTTGGCTGAGCAGTTGTTGTTCTTGTATTTCATTTTGTTCTACTTTTCTCAGAGTGTGTTTGCCTGATTTAATCTTGCGTGTTTATTGTCATTTGTCTTTCTTCCTCACAGGCCCTGCTGCAGCCCCCCAACAGAACAACATGATGCAACCACCCTCCATCCCCACCAACGTTGACATTGGCAACAAGAGTGACACCCATGGGAACAAGAAGGGCAAGAGTAAAGACAAGGACAAAAACAAAAAGCTGACCAAGGCTGACATTGGGGCTCCCACCCAGTTTAGGTAAGGTGAACAAACCATGGTGTGTTGAAAAACTTTTCTTGAATGACTCTCAGGCACATTGTGTTCCCTTGACATTGAAACCAATTCCCTGTACTCATGTTTGAAGTCTGAGAGAGACAGGACGTATCCTGTGGCCTCTGAGCCCATGCATTGCGCCCGCATGGTTAGTCGTTGAACGCTGAAGAGGTGGTGCAACATCTATGAACTGTGAAACCTTGCATGGTGTTGATGGAGAGCGTGAGACTCTTCAGACCCTGGCCTGAATGAAATGAGCCTGTTCTCAGATGTGAGAGCTTGTGGTGTCTTTTAATTGAGGACAGTCCCATGTCTGGATGGAGATGCTGTCACTGGCCACAGATACAACATTGTCACATCATGATGGCAGGCAAAGTTCCTGAGAGGAGAAAGAAAACTGCAATGATGCTGCCAGATTTTTACATCAGCTGACAATCAGCCTGCCAGGCTTGTGCCTTGAAAACCGTCTGCCACTGTTTCGGGGACTGATGGCCTTCTGAATTCCTGAAACCCCAGTTTAAATTTGGTCAGTCAGGATTCCTCTGTAACTTTGGCTCATGACATTTTCTGTCTGGTAACATGATTTTGGTCAAGTTTTAGCTCTTTCTGCCGTTATCCGCATTCTGTCCTCTTTGATGTCGCTTTGTTTTCTTTGAAAATGTCAGGAAGTGGCTCTAAAATAGTCATACAGATTCTAAAATCTTTGAATTTTCTGAATGCTCTTATCCATGGGCCCTTCAGATATGGGTGCTGATCTATAAAACCTGTCAGTGCAATCCACAGGACCCCCAGCTTCATTTCAGGGGTCAAAATAACAACTCTGCTCTGTGCGTGTGGGTGGGTGTTGTGTGTGGGTGCATGCATGCGTGTGGGTGGGTGTTGTGTGTGGGTGCATGCATGCGTGTGGGTGCATGTATGCATGTGAGTCTGTGCGTCTATGTGTGCATTACCTCCTGTAGGCATACTCTGAGCAAGCTGCGTCTGGGTGTGTGCTTGTGTCGCTTGGAGAGGCTTTTGTCACAGACAACACTAAAATCAGAACTGGGAAACCCAGAGCGGACTTCGTGGGTGTGCGTCATAGCTTAGGCCGTGTCTTAATAGGGTGGACAACTTGTACTTGGAGTGTGTGCAGACAGAATTGCTTTATGCATAGCACTGATTCCAAACTTTGATGCCACTGTAGATCTGCAGTATTACTGAACAAGCCTGAATGTCATGTGGTGACTGAACTGGGAAATGTTCACATTTTGGGTTGGCGATATGAATGCAAAAAAACTTGTTTACCTTATGTATTTTGTCGATGAGGTCCAAAGAATTGCAAAGTAGTTGGTGGACCCTTTACACACATCAGCTAAGTGCTGTAAATACCCCAGCAAAGTGAACATAATCCTTTGATTGAGTTTGAAGACCAAATGCCAGCTGTCCACCACGCAGGTCTTGTAACATTAATAATATATTAAAGTATTTTTGAAAGGCAAAGTCTCCTCAAAAGACCTTTCTGAGCATGCACACACACATGCACATGTATATGGACATCCACACACACAGGTGCGCTATACACAATCTACAAACAACTTCAACAGATAATGAACTGGAGCTTGCAGTAGAGGAAGATAGCAGTGTGAGAGGGCAAAACAAGGCATGTCTGTTGTTTTGAAAAACAGAAATGTCTTGAGGTTAGATTGCAAGGAGTTCAGAGACTCTTATTCTTAACATAAAAGATGAGATGATGCAACTGGCTAATCAGGAAGCTAGTTTGCTTATTCTGCTATGGGGTTTGGAAAATACAGGGTTAGATCCACAGAGCATTTTTTCATACACAGTGTGTACAGGCCAAGTTTGCGAACTCTCTGTGGGGTGTCCACGTACAAGTTGTACGACCAGTTAAGACACGGCTTCATGCATGTGTACCAGTGCTGTTCACTTGGCTGTTGTCCCTGACAGGGTGTTTGTGAAACCCATGCATGCGTGCCAGCACTGTTCACAAGGCTGTTTGCTCTGGCAGGCTATTTGTCAAGCTTGTGTGTGTGCTGTTCTTGTTTGCTTGACTGCTGGCCCATGGCAAATTGCTTGTCAAACCCGCGCATGTGCACCGACACTTGACTGTTGGTTCTGGCAGGCTGTTTGTTAAATGTATACACTGTTCACCTGGCCCGGTCAGTCCCGCAGCCTGATGCATGTGAGCCATCACACTTTGCTTGACGCAGTTAGTCTGTCAAAGTTACACATGAGTGCTGACACTTTTCACTTGACAGGCTGTTTGTCAAAGTTACGCATGTGTGCTGACACTGCACTTGGCAGTCTGTTTGTCAGAGTTATGCATGTGTGCTGACACTGTTCACTTGGCAGGCTGTTTGTCAGCGGTACGCATGTGTGCTCACACTGTTCACTTGGCAGGCTGTTTGTCAACGGTACGCATGTGTGCTGACACTGTTCACTTGGCAGGCTGTCAAAGTTACGTATGTGTGCCAACACTGTTCACTTTGGCCCTGGGAGACTGTTTTTCAAACCTTTGCATTTGTGCTGACACTATTATGTGTACTGTTCACTTTGGCCCTGGGAGACTCTTTTTCAAACCTTTGCATTTGTGCTGACACTATTATGTGTTCACATAGTTGTTAGCCATGAGTGGATGTTTGTCAAATGTATGCATGTGTTCACCCACAGTTTGCTTGGCCATTGCAGGCTGTTTCAGGCTGTTTCAGGCTGTTTCAGTGTTTCAGGCTGTTTCAGTGTTTATCAAACTTACACATGTGCCATCACTGTTCACTGAGCTGTTGGCCCTGGTTGGCTGTTTGTGGACCTTGTGGTGAGGTAGAAGTCATGGTCCCCTCAGCTGACACCACAGAGCTGTCAAGGGTTCCCTCTTTTCTGTCTAAAGTAGTTCACAGTATAGCTCTGCATGCTTCACTGCTGCCTGCAGTTTGGTAGTCCTACATTCTGCCTTCCCCTTTCATTTCAGCTTTGGTTTTTTATCCCCCAAGTCCTCACCAAACATGAAATGTAATGTGTGTTGTTCAGCCTTTTCACTGTGATAACTTTTGTTTCTCAAATATGGCCTTTTATGATGCATTGTCATGGCATTAAGTAATGCACTGTGTTTGCCTCTTAGTCATCATACCTGTGCACTAACACCAATGACCAGGCTGTTGTTGGCCCCTGCGGGCTGATTCTAAAGCATGTATGTGTGCCAACTCCTTCATTTGGCTCTGTCATCTCTTTGTGAAACCTATGCATGCATGCCAACCTGTTTATGATGCTGTTCACCCCAGTAAGCTGTTTCATCACAGCTTGATGACTTGTCCATGAGTTGTTCTCCATGGGGTTTTTCCTTTGTTTCAGGCATGTGAGCCATGTGGGCTGGGATCCAGACAAAGGATTTGATGTGAGTATGATACATATGGTGGACTGAAGAACAACTTTCAGACTGTCAGACCACAGCAAAATTGGTAAACATGCACTTTAGGTGCAGAGTATGGCAGGCCCAGATTGTGGATCATGTTTTACTTCTGCAACACTGCGGCAATCTCTACGAGGTCATGAGGCATAAAAACATACCCATCAACATCTTCAGTGGTATTCTTCTTGTCGTTTACTGCATCGAGTTGCCATACCATCATCTGCTGTGTCGGCCATTTCAAACCCTTCTTGGAAGGGAGCTTTCATCCTGTTTCACTTATGGGACACTCATGTGATGTCTACTGGGTCAGTAGATGTGAAAGCGCTAACTTGTTGACATCTTCAGTGCTGTTCTTACTGTCATTTAGTAAATTTACTTCATCGGATAACTACTGTAAATTTATCCATTATTTGTGGCAGCAGCCAGTTTGAACTCGTGTTGGAAGGGAGACAAGTCACACAAGAGCGATTTGGGTGTAATGGGCACACATTTTACCAACTGTTCCACTTATGCAAGCAAGTTTTCCTGATGTCATATATTTAAACACTGTTTGTTTCATTGTTTATTAATTTAGTTATGCGGTGTAGGCTACCAGGCAATTACAGAGCATACACATCATTCTCGCATTAAATGATCTGTCTTCCCTTTGATGCAGCAATTTACGTAGTAAACAACAAGAATACCACTGAAGATTTTAATAAGTTAGCGTTTTCATGCCTAATGATCTTGTATACATCACAAATCTGTTCCAGAAGTAAATGACAGCGAATCCCATCTAGAATCTGGGCCTGCCATACCCTGCACCTAAAGTGCATGTTTACCGCAAAATCTCCTGTTCGACAATGCTGGCATTCAGCTGCCATTGCCTCCAGGCAGTAGAACAGTTGCATTTTGCAAGATTCCTTCTTCTTTGTCTTCTTCTTCCTCTTCTTTTTATGTGAATTTATAACTACCTCATCCAACTGCCATCAGAAACATTGTGTTTGATTAAAGCTTTTTTTGCGACAAGTTGATTGTGTCAATATTATGTGTCATCGCTAGTAGCAGCTTCTGCTGGAGTCTGTGCGAATTCACAAAAGCAGTCCAGGAAAGTGTAGGCATATATTTATGTTGTGGTGTTGATGGACATGTGTGAAATACCTTCTGAGCTTATTGGTCATGTATTTGCACTGTTAAAGTTGCTCAGAAGGGCAATAATCAGCCATTAACAAATTAATGAAACATTTTGTTTCTGTTAATTCTGATAGAATTTAGTGTGCACAGCTGAACAGAGTGGCCCTTTCTACATTTCACCCAAAGGGTTAATGTTTCACAACCAGAACAGATCTGAGTGCAGTGAGACCCCCCTTGAGAGACCACACCTCTTTACAGATCACCTTTTTGTCAGAAACCTTTTCCTTCATGTGTCCATGCAAATGAGCTTGTTAGCAAAGGACCAACCCAGTCAGACAACTAAAGTTTTGATTTTTGGGGTGCTCTAAAATGACCCTTTCCTTCCCGTGTCAGTGCACATCACCAGGTGGTCTCGTGGAAACAGTAAGTACAATATTGTGGACCAAGGGGTAAAAGTAAAACCATCCATTGGATGTGTATATATATATATAGCTTACAAGATGCCTATGCTTCTTTAGAAGGAGATCAAAGTAATTATCAGTATCCATATTATTGCATGAACAATGTTGACTGCTTGGCTTGTGCCCCAGATGAACAACCTGGACCCAGACATGAAACAGCTGTTCACACTGGTGGGCATTGACCAGAATGAGCAGGTTGACAAGGACACTGTCGACTTCATCTATGACTTTGTGGAAAAAAGTGGCGGCATGGAGGCTCTGCGGAAAGAAATGAAACAGCGACCCCCACCTCCAGCTCCTCCAAGTGGGTGCTCCAGGGCTAGAAATTCCTGGAAACATTTCTAGTCCCGCTTGATTTCTGTTGGCCCTCCAGAACGAATAAACCACCAACGAAGGAGATTTGTATGCAGTCAGTCGTATGTGCCCATGCACTGTATGTGCACAATTTCTTGGCCACTCATGTTTTTTATTCCTTGATTCTTGAAAAGTTCTCTTTCTAGTGGCTTTGTCATGCTGCTTCTTTGTTTTTATCATTCACTCCTTGAGTCAGTCTTTTGTTCTGGAGAGGCTGGCTCAAACTTGACAACAAGAATACAAACCTTGGCAGAGACATTTTTAAGTACACTTATTCAATCTGGAAGATTCAGAAAGAGAGCAAAAAGGCAGAATGGGAAACAGCTAAACTTGAAAACTAAGTGCCGACAAGCCCCTCTAGGGAGCATTGTTGTTGATGGAGATGACTTTTAGAACCCAACATTCTGTGTTGTTATGGATTGAGTGGTGCATATGGCGTCACTTTAGACAGTCTCTGCCTTTCGCTTCTTAAGGTACTTGGATGGAGTCAGGGGTATGAATTGAGAAAATGCTTAACATTTCTCACAAAAATTGCTGGTCCAGCAGACCAGTGGAATAGAGAGTTCCAATGGCCCTCCAGCAGTTCTAGTGGTCATGGACCATTGGACCAGGGTAACTTTTGAGCCCTGGTACTCTACCCCTGCTCTTCTTTAGATGAGCCCACCTCAGCCCGCATGCTTTCTTTAAACTGAGCCCCCTTTTTATGAAAGAAAGTAAAGAAAGAAAAGGAAATCCTGTTTTAAATAAAAACAACAGAAGATGGGGAAAGATAGTGTACAGTGTTCCATGGAGAAAGGCAGCAGTGTCAAAACTGTGGCTTTTTGTTAGAACAACTTGTGTCTTCCAGCTCTCCAATATGTACCTGACTAAGGGAGCATCAAGACTTGTTACTAGGCTGTCAGTGTCAAAACAAGAACCACATTTTCCTGTTGATCATTTCAGGTGGATCCAGAGGGCCCCCACCCCCACGAAACCGCTCTCCAGCTGCTCCTCCACCCCCATCTCGTGGTGGAGCCCCTCCGCCTCCTTCAAGAACTCCAGCCCCAGGTCGTGGGGGAGCCCTGCCCCCACCCCCTCCCCACAGAGCCACCCCTTCTGCTCCAAGGGCACCTGCTGCTGCCCCACCACCGCCGCCCATGTCTGCCCCACGTTCTGCCCCTCCACCTCCACCTCCGTCCAGCCGTGGCATGCCACCCCCACCCCCTCCTAGTACTGGAGCCCCACCTCCACCGCCTCCCCCTCCTCCCCCCAGTGGAGGCCCACCCCCTCCTCCCCCACCCCCGCCTCCAGCTCCAGACATGAATGGGGATGGTGGAGGTGGTGAAGCTGGTGGTCGTGGGGCACTGCTGCAGGCAATTCAGGCTGGCACCAAGCTACGCTCCAGGGATGCAGCTGAGCCAGCTGGTGCTCCACGCGCTCCAGATTCCCGTGGTCAGCTGCTGGATGCTATTCGACAGGGTGCCAATCTGAAGCCTGTAAGTAACACAAGGTTTTAGTTACCGATGCTGTTGCAGTTGTTGTACATAGTGCTGCCACTTTACTCAGCTCTCACAGTCTGTTTCAAGCTGGACAGGAAAAACAATCTGTGCATGTGTCTGTGATCTGGAAATATCTGCAAGAGTAAAATCAGCAATGCTGATTTCATATCGTGATAGGTTGTAACAACTGAAAAATAGTGCAAGCAGGTATAGGGCAGTTCAAGCATGGCAAAGACATTTCAAGTGTTGCAAGGCAAGGGCTCTATATTGACAGTGCTGCTTTTTCGGTTTGGTCATGTCAGTGGATTGTTAGGAAATTATCCCTTTGAAGAGCATGTATGCATTATGTATCACAGTCTGAAAAAAATGTATTATGCATAAAACATGTGTTACGGCAGTCCCAGTGGCTGATAAAACAGTTAAAGCAATGAGCACACTGTAATGACTTGCACATTTTTTATATTCCATGGATGACAAAGCCAGGACTACCATTCCCTTTGCAGTCATTTTGGTGGGGAAAGTCAGTTGATCATGAAGCAATAATTGAGTGCAGTGTGGAGCAGAAGCAACTCATACTTGTCTTTGTCAGTGTTCACCACTTCAGTTAGCTGTTGTCAGTTTCACCAGTGGCATATTGGTTGGTTGGCTGTTGATTTACATGTTTTATTATTGTGAGATTTTAGGGTGGGTTCTTTTTCCACGGGGTTACTTGTAGTGGATTCTGAGACAGTAATGAGTAAATGAGTTGAGAATAGGAAGACAGATGCATGTTAGGTCATTCCTAATGCAAAGAGAAATGCTAATGGGGTGGGTGGGGGGGGGGGGGGGGCGCACTGCATTGAATAGGCAAACTAAGTTAAAAGTCTTACCATTCCTTGTTGTGTTGTGGCAATATAACATGGGACTGCTGGGTGTCGAAGGTTGATATGACAGCGGACAGGCATTCAGCATCCTCAGAGGCAGGGGACCAGGAAGGTCTGGTGGGCGCCCTAGCTCGGGCACTGATCAGTCGCAAGCAGCAGATTCATGGCCCAGGTACAGTAGCCGTGTGACCCCCCAGCTGCCCCGGTTGTGTGTTCAGGCTGTCCATCAGCATGGCATGCATGACTTGATTCCAGTTTTCTCTTTCCTTCCCCAGATCGTTGTCATTCCCAGCTGCTCTCCCAGCAAGGAGAGGTGGTGTTTGCTTTGACAGGCTTTTCCATTTCAGTTCACATTTTTTGTCTGAGTTTGGATGATGCTGAGCAGCATGTTTTGGCAGTTGACTGTGTTTTGAGTGTGCATTCAGTTTTGGTACCATTGAGTGTGAGAGGAGGTTTTAGTTTTTGATGCCATAGAGTCCATGGATGGTAGGCACACAGTGAGATGATATTTTCTACCAGTACCAAGCTGCTGGAGCAGAGAACAGACACAACTGGGTCTGATTCTACGGTTTTGGGTCATCGGTCTGCAGAAAGTCCAGCTTGAAGAGTATGGAGATGCAGCAAGAGCAGTAATTACTATTACCATACTCCACACCACTATCAATCCATGCCACGCTTGACACTCGGACATAGAATATTGGAGTGGTTTCTGTCAAGGCCAGCAAAAGAAAGTGCAGTGCTTCTGCTCAGCTGTGCCACCCTTCAGCACGGGCATTTCCTGGTTCACTCCTCTGTCTGCCCACATCCTGCTGCTTCAAAGGAAGCTCCAAGTGATGACATTGGCTGGTAAATGATGCTGCCTGGCTCTTGTAACGACTCAAAGCACACACCCTTCAGGGTGAGGGAGCAGCTGAGGTGCCAGTGTACTGGGCCGTTGTGTTTCTAATGGTGGTTGGCGCTCATTGTACACGCAGGTTGAGCAGGACCAGGAAGAACGCAAGTCTGCGGAAGTGGAGCCCGATGTCCAAGATGGCCTTGTTGGCGCGCTGGCTCGCGCTCTGGCCAGCCGCCGCCCCATGTGTGTTGACAGTGGTGAGAACCGGCCCTGCTCCACTGACTGATGGGGCCACAGCATCTGCTGCCTTGCAGTTGTCAGGCCCCCACTCTGTCTCATATCACCGTGTCTGTGTGCTGTCTGTAACACTGTAGATGGCATGGTAGCCATTTGTTTTCTTTCTTTTTTTCAGTTTGCTTTGTTACTTCTTTTTGCTATTTCAACTGATGCTCTTTTTTTTCTCTTTTTTTTCTTTAATTGTTGTTGTGTTTGCTCGTTTGCCCTTCCTTTTTTTGACTTTTGCTTACATATAACATGACCTTGTTAGTTTTCTTTTCTCTTCATAAGACAGTTTGCATTGTAACAGCTTTTCCTAAAGTGATGATAAGTTAAATAAATGTATACTCTAACTCGAAATCATTCTGGATCTTTAGAACAATTCCATAGTCCTACTCAGTAATGGTCTGATGGTTGAGAATGGTCCAGAATTCATTAGACTAGAGTGCAGCAGAGTTTCAGCTGATAGTAAATAAATAATGGGACATTTTATGGCAATTCAGCTCGTAAAATATAGTAAAAAGTATAGATAGTATTGTAAAAAATGAAGTATTCATTTCATAGTTTCAGCTGATATTAAAGAATGGGGCATTGGTTTTGTGGAGTTTCAACTTACAGAATAGAATGGGACATTCATTTCGTGGAGTTGGAGCTGATAGTTAAGAATGGGACATTCATTTCATGGAGTTTGAACATAATTATGCATACTGCAAACAATTTGGTAAAATAAGAGAGTGAAGTCAACTGAAACTGCAGTAATGGTAAAGCAGTTCACTTTAATAACTGAGGATTTTTTAAAGTCATTTTCTTTCATTAAACATGCAGTTTTTGATAAAAACTAAATGATGACAATGATATTGATAGAAAGTACACATAACTATATAGATAGGTATCACTTTAACATTCTTTGAAAACTACTTCAGTGTTGGTGTTTCTTCTGTGGAGCCCCTGTCTTTCAGAATAGACAAGGTCATCATCTCCCACTGAAGGGCCATGGTTTTGTCCCAGTCATTGCATTTGTTAAAAACCATACGGAAAAGGGACAACAACAAAAAACTGAATGCAGAGACAAACCCACTTAAGACTGGTCAACTTAGCATGTACACTGTCATACTATCTGAACAGTTTCCAACAACAGGTTTCCCTTTACAGTATGTTAGTTTTAGGAGGTACAACACTGAAATGTTTTGTGGGGAAAATGTTGGCAAGTTTGGTCAACATGGTAGTGTGCATATCCTTGAGAGAGAGAGAGAGTCACAGAGAGAGAAAAAGGGGGGAAAAAAGAGTTCAGGCAACAGGTTTATCAGGGTGTATGACATGGAGCAAACATGATGTGTTGCACAGCAGATTCTTCTTAAATCTTATTAACAGAGAAAAGAGGGAGATCTAATTTTTGGCCAGCCAGGCTCTCCTCCTCCACTTCTTTTCCCAAGTTCATCCCTTTCCCCAATTATTTCACATGCCTACCACTTTTCCACTTCCCCCCCCCCCCCCCCCCCCACTGGTTGACTGGGTGTAAAACACCAAGTTAGTTACTTACTCCTACCACCACCTGCAATTCACCATGCCCACTCCTCTCCACCCATTTCCAAAGTCCATCCACCACCACTCCATTTACCATGGCCCTCTCCCCACCCCACCCCCAGGCCCTCCACTTTATTTCTGAGTTCAGGTTTTTCTCCCTCTTTCCTCTGCTATTAACTGTCACCAGACACTGAGTGACAGATCCGATTAGCCAGACAGGACATGCAAATGAGACACACCTTTCGACCTTACTTCCAACAACTCAGAGCAGTTGCATTCTGTCATCTGTGAACAGATTACTTGGTTTAATAGAACATTTTCTGAAAAAAAACAAGGGATGCAGATGCAGCAAACAGCAAGTGATAGCTGCACTTTGTTCTAAAGCAATCGATTTTCTGAATTGATGACAAAAAGTACCCAGCTTTGCAAGGGCACCAGTCTTCTTAAAATCGATCATGGCATTAAATATGTCAGAAGTCTATCAGTTTTGCACTGGCTGTGATAAATACACCCCCACCCCCCAATAAACCCCATCTTTCTTCAAAATCTTTTCACCTTGTTGATGTAGTGCTTTTTGATTATTATTTTTTTATAATGGCAAGTAAATCTTTCCAACACATGGGCACTGCCTCACATTTGTCAGACTACACATCAGTGGGCAGAGCTTTATTCTGGTGACACAGTAATACTTCACATCTGTTTATAGATTTGTTGAGGTATGTCACTGAGTTGGGGGAGCAAGCTCTCTCCTGGTGAGACGTTAATAAGGCATCCAAGACAAGTATACAGTTTGACATGTGAAGCCCACTCTGCTGCAAGTCTGTTGCCTTGTCCCCTTCTTCATGATCCAGCAGCGTCCCACCAGTTCATTGTGAGGTAGAAAAGTGTGCTATTTTACATCAAGCCTCACATACCACATACAGCAGCTCCTTTGTAAATGAACTGTGAATCAGCAGTAAGGACTAGAGACATGGGCTCCACTATGCTTTTTATGCATTCCATCTGTTTGTCATCTGTTCCTCTGTAAACATGTTGGCAACTAGCAGTAGTAACAGCGTGCTCCTGTAGTTTGCATTTGTTGATGACTAGCTGTGTGCTTTCGCTAACCCTGCTGCACATAATGACAAGTCTCTCTCTTTCAAGGTACATTAAGTCTTACTATTAGAGAACATGTACTTTAATTTTTCTGACTTTTGTGTTCCTAGCACAGGTATGTCTCCTTTCTCCTTTCTGCAATTTCAAAAGTAGCTGGAGTGATAGTTTTGTATAGTTTAGTGCACATTTTGATTTCTCTGATAATGTAGATAAAACAAAACAAAACACTAAAGACCTGTGATTCATTTATGTGACAGCTGGTACACATTCTAAATATATACACATTTTTAAAAAATGATAATGAAAACAAACTGAAAGATTTTAAGAGCGGAAGCTATTGCCTCTAATTTAGTTAGTTGGTGCTTTGAGCCAAGTCAACCACAAAGGGTTATATCAGGGCTATATTGCCTCTGACACAGTGGCCAAGAATATTGATAATGTATAGATGTGTATTTGTGTTAGGCAATTAAGGTGTTGAAATTTGAAATCAGATTTGGCTGCCTGTTCACACTGCAAATGTACTGGCAAATACATTCCAAAACCAAAAAAAAACATTTTGTTGCATTTCCATCTGTTTGCTGAAACAAGAAGACGTCTTCAGATGCATCAAGCCATTAGATGCTGATGAGGGTATAATTACATTTCAGTATTTTCTCTGTACAGAAAAAGAACTGTCAGCACTACGGAAAGTAACTTGTATCAAATGTTTATTAATATACTTAGAGCCAATTGTTTTGCAGAATAGTCCTGCAAGCACTGTTGTATTGGTCAAGTTGCCTGTTTTTTGTCTGTGTTTTTAATTTGCATGACCTTCCCCCCTTACTTTGTCTGTGCAGTTTCAGGTTGATGGCTTCTTCCAGAGCTCTATGATGTTTTTGATTGCAATAATTTACAGTTATTCATAATGGAGATGCATGTACTTTTGTCTCCCTGGCTTGCATTGCAATTTGTAATGAATGTTGTCAAGAAGTAGCCTTTGTTTCAGAATTATGCTTTTAGCTTAAATGCAATATTTGTACATTTTCTTCAGTAATGTACCTCCCTCCCTCTCTCTCTGTGTCTCTCTCTCTCTATATATATATAATTAGTGTCTACTTCAATAATGAATCTCTACAGCCTTTGTCTGCAAGTCTGTCAACCCATCAAAATAATGAATAGTGCATAACATAAACATGTTGGTCGTCATCAATGTAGTCACTGTTTGGAGAGGGACAAAAAATATTTTCCTGCTGATCTTGTTAACTAGTTTAAGCTCTATAGGTAAGGAAAAATAAAGACTTAGCAATCATCAAGTGGTCAGTGTAGGTGGACTGTGGGCATCTAAAATGTTTCCACTTCCTAGAGCTTGCAGGAGTAGAATGGCATTTTAGCATCCTCTTTGTAGCGCCTTTTCAAATGTGGGTTAAGCAAGTAATGACTTTCTTGTAGCACAGGCTAAATTTTTCTTTGATGGTTTTCATTAAAATAAATCAAAGATACTTCTATATATAATTTATATTCATGTGATACACTAAAGACACTGTTCTAATGATCTCCTTGGGATATTATTGTAACTCTGTAGGTGCATCAGAATTTAAGTCAGTGTTTCTTATAGGTTCTTAGCATGTCACATTTGTTATTTTGTTTTGATATGCATCTCCATGTTTTCTTTTCACAGATGATGATGAAAGCTCCGAGGAAGAGGACGAAGAGGATGATGATGAGGAGTGGGATGATTAAGTCTGCTGAAATAGCCATGAGATACAAGTAATGTCTGTCAGCATTAATTATCACACTGCAGTTATTGGATTGAAGTATCACTTCCTTATAAATATTGAACAAGCGTATGACAATTGACATGCTGTATCTGGTGAAGGCAAGTGATTTAATTGTGATCGGGGCCGGGCCCTTTCTTCCTGACCCCAGCACTCACACTGTAGCCTGCAGTCACCTGCTGGCACACTCCATCCAGCCCTGAAATCCTCATACCCCATACTCCTCACCCCAATGTCCACGTACCCCAACTCTAAATTGTACCAGTCATGCTGCACTCCTCCTACCAACCTTACTCGTCTCCACATCAAAACGCCATACACCAACCCCAGATGCCAGACCCATTCCCAGGAAATCTCCACCCCCAATCTCCCACATAGAACCAATATAAATGTCACTAACCCCTCCTGCCCACTCCATTCCTCCCCCCACCAAAATGAAATGCCTGTTGATGGCGCCAATTGAAGACAGCTTGTAGTTGCCTTGAATATTTGAATGCAAGACATCAACAGTATCTGTGGTGAAATGTTTTGATAGTGGGAGTCTAGTGACAGTATCTTTAAATGTCCTTTCACTGACTTTTGTCATCCTATTTTCTATGCAGAAGATCATGAACTTTCTGGGGTTTTCCCTGTCCATATTTTATTTCATTCCTGCGCAAATATTGTATTGTTTAACTGTAATATTGTACTGTACATTGGTCAAAAGTTACTGATGCTAGGTATCGTGCAACTGATTCAGCTTGTGCATGTTTTGGGCCTTTCCTATCAGAGAACAGTACTTTCCTCTAGTTCAGTGTCTGTATATGGCTGTCTCACATTCAACAGAGATTCAAAGGAGTAAAACTGTTTTAACACAGAGAAGTTGTTAATCACCTTGTGTGTATCGTTTTTGGTTTTTTGGTTTGTCTTCCTCTGTTTGTTTGTTTTTTCTGTTGGTGTTTTTCTTCTGTTCTTTTTTCCCCAACTACAGTGGAACCATTGACAAAAAGGCTATGTGGATTCATGGGAAAAACCAAAACCAAAGCACTCTCAAAGGAGGGATGGTCCCTGTTGAGGCGTTCATTGTGGTAATATGGAAAGAGCTGTTTTAAGAAAACTAGGTCTTAGAAGATTGGAGGTGGGAGGAGGGGTCTTTCATCAGGGTTCCACTGCCCATCTAATCTGGTTTCTTCACCATTTTTTTGCATTCACACAATGCTTTATACTTACCTTTTTTTTCTTTCTTTTTAATGAAGTGTTGATTTGTTTCTTTTTTGTTTGTTGGGTTTTGTTTTTGTTTTTTGGTGGGTTTTTTAATATATATTCCTTACTGTTGAACAGCTTTGAAATATACTTTTCTATCTCTTATGCTGTCATGAGAAAAACCAGTAAGCAATCCTGTGTGTAAATACTGTTACTAAGCTCTATGTAAACAACTCTTAAAAAATATATATTAAAAAAATGAAACAGAGGTGACTGCCAACGTTCAGGGGAAAAGAACAAAATGTTAAAACTGAATGCGTGTTAGTCATGCAGCCAAGAAAATTTAAGAATCTTAACCAAAAAAAGAATTTGGTTTTGGACTTCTGTGTGGTTTGCAATGATCTATGTGTGTGTGTGTGTGTACATATATATTTATATATATTATACATTTTCAGAAGGTGACTGCACTAATTGCTTTTGCAGGAAAAAGATGGACTCGAGTTTAGCATTCAGGACTGGGGGGAAGGGGGGTGGTACTAGTTGGTTTAGATGAGTTATGTTGATTTTTTTTCTTACTTCTTTCTGTTTTGTTCTAGAAGCATGAAAATGTGACTTTGTATGCTCTCTGTACCTATGCATTTTGTATCGTCATTGATCAGCCGACTTTGAGTTTATTAGAAGCTTTGGACATATTCTCAGTAGCTTGCCTGTACTGAGTTAACCTGTTTTTGCTCTCTGGTTAAGGATCAGACTATTTAGTCTGTTCAAAATAAAGTGTGTAAGACATAATGTGGTTAGCTTGTGTGTGTGTGCGCGCGTGCATGCTCCCTGGATGGTACTATAAAAAACACACTTTTGCATCACATATGTAAGACAAAATTAAAATAGATGCACAACCTTTTAATAAAACATTGACAAAAATACTGGTATTCCTTCTCATTAAGGTACTCTGTATTACACTAGCATGACCAGCAAATACAACCCTTTTTTTTAATCAGGGATACATATTTGTACAATAATAATAGATATTTGCATGCTGCTTCAGTGATCATGTGTTCCAGTACTCTTACCCCACCCTTGTTTGTGTTTTCAGAAACAAATATCTGCAGCATAAGTGGAATCACAAACAAACCAGCAAAGAAAAGAGAATGCAATCACTGTATGGTACATGTTCCCAATCAGTGCATGCATTACAGCAGCAGACACTCACACACCTATCATTCAAAAGAAAAGGAAAAAAATCTTGCTCCTGTGGCCTTAAAAATGGTTTAAGGTCACCCAAACTAACACAAACATGTAAAATTTACTATTTGGCAGAGTTTTAAAGACATCTCTTGATACTGGGCCCAGTATCAAGAGATGTCTTTAAAACTCTGCCAAATAGCTGAAGCTGTGAAGCTGGTTTGCATGAGTGAATGCCCTTTGTAATCTTTCATGCAAGAAGTTGCAAGAGGTCACAGCGTCACTTCCAGGCCGATTCTGAGTAGGCGTTGCTTGACACCGTGTATAACAATGGAAGTTGAACCTAGAACTGCAAAGCAATACAAATGCCACCACCGTTGTAGTTGCAAAAATTAATGGGGAAAGGGGATGGAGGGTGGAAAAAAAGTGTCTGTGTTGTTTGTGCTGATCAGAAGATCGTGAGTTCATAGAAAAAATGCATTTTGGGGCATCCTATAGCACGAGCAACAAGTTATTGCTTGTTGCCAGACACATTCTGACCATGGGCCTCCAAAAATGCCTTAAAAGTTGGCAGTGTAAAATTAGCAAATTCACTGTCACCGCCTTCCACTGTAAAGAAAGTACGCACCAGAAGTAAAAGCAAGCTGGGCAAATGTCAAGGGAGTTTACAACTCTGCCTGAACTGCCCAACAGAAAACAACAACACTAACAAAGTCCACACTCACACCACCCTGCCCCAGTAAGTTACATCATTTTTTTAAAAACAAGTCAGTCCATCTGTGTAATCATCACACAAAATTGAACTCTAAATAAAGGAACAATTTCATCTGCTCAGATTATGTTATTGCTTTTTAAGTGTTTGACAGTTTTATTTTCTTTGCCACGATGTAATCTACACAGTTGACTGGGTATTAAAAAAGAATTATCTCTCTGTTTACCCAAAAAATATCTGGTGTACATACCCATTTAATACATGCAAAACCACTAAAATAAATATCATCCTAACTTTCAGGACAGTTTGTCCCAAGTAACTTACAAAGTGTCCCAACTGACTTCTGAACAGAGATTTGCAAAAGGAACCAATATTATAGGCAATGTATACAGCAGGGATATTTTGAGCCTCGAAGGCGTTCATTGTGAGTGGGTTCTACTGTACATGTATGTACAGCTGCTGCAGTTCATCTTTCTCAAGCACGATGGTAACATTCATCAAACATTTTCATGGAAATAAGATAAATCATAAAAACATGTCCAAAATGGAAAAGAATCTCGTACTGGTACTTTTCATACTACTTGTGTCCAGATGTCTATGCCTATCTAATCAACACCAGCAGGACAATGTGTAGTGCCTCAGGCGGTGTGTGTTGTCACTTTGGCAGATATGCCCATGTCAGCCAATGCCTTCAACGCCGGTTGGTAGATGTCTGGTGTGGTTGGTAGAACCACGCCACTTCTTTGAATCTCACCTAGAAGCATCAAGGAAGAAATGACAAGTGACTTGATTATCAGTACTTTATACCAGTTTGGTGATCATATACACACATTAGATGACTGTGTACTTGCAAGACAAAAACTGATGTGCAGGGTTGCCAATATCTCATCTACCTAACTTAATAGCTTAAAGAAACTTGCCTTCCCATAAGATGTTTTATCCAGCCAGGCAGCAGGTATAGAAAACTTGCCTTCCTACAAAATGTATTGTCCAACAGGCAGAGAAAACTTGCCTTCCTACAAGATGTATTGTCCAGCAGGTAGAGAAAACTTGCCTTCCTATGAGATGTATTGTCCAAAAGGCAGAGAAAACCTGGCTTCCTACAAATTGTATTGTCCAAAAGGCAGAGACAGCTTACCTTCCTACAAGATGTCTTGTCCAGCAAGTAGAGAAAACTTGCCTTCCTACAAGATGTATTGTCCTAAAGGCAGAGAAAACTGGCTTTCCTACAATATGTATTGGCCAGCAGGTAGAGAAAACCTGCCTTTCTTCAAGATGTTTTGTCCAGCAAGTAGAGAGACCAATATACAGACTTAAGAAGCTTTTTTAAATGCCATCCTAATCTGATATTGAACAGTTTCATGAATGACAATTTACAGGATCAAATATATATATGGTGAAGTGATATATGTATAGCTTGTCTGTCACATGCCTGAGCCTATTTATTTAAGTTGGGTGAGTGGACACACTCAGACAAGAGCTAGGCTTCTAGATTTATTACATTAATGGGGCATTTTAAGGCAAAATCCTTCATTCTGAAATTTTCTTTTGAACTCTTTAGACAAAACATGTTGTGCAGGCTAGTACTTTTAAAATCTCACCACTCTTGGAGCAGCTGATATACATGCACACTCTCACACTGTGGTCATTGTATGTTGTGATAAGGTGCATCAAGTGTTATTTGCACTTCAGTAATGAAGTATGCTCACCTAAAAATGCCAATACACTGAAAAGTTGGCATCAAAACTCCAGAGGTGTTGGTTCTGGTGCTTCCTGTGGCCATTGCCAGATGTTTTGTTGTGCTTCATTACTGATTTTATTTTTGTAAGTTTTTCTAACACTCAACAAATAAAAGCTACTTTCTGGGCAAGTTCTGTCTAGATGGACTCTATCAAAGGTGATCTGGACTCCCTCATTGCTTTGGTCTTCAGGCAAGACCAATGACCCTAACTTTACATGTGCAGATGTTTTGTTTTGTGCGATTTCATCTTTTCAGTTTTCATTACATTTTGTTCCAATTACGTTAGATGGATAATGCATTACTATCCAAATACCATACAATGTAATGAATTAGAACACAATTTATGCACATCTTACACACTTGTGCGAATCATGGAGCTGTATATTACTTAAGTGAAAAGCTAGCTGATTTGATTCTCAGAGCTGTCTGTACACTCTGGCTACTAATTCTTGAAGGACAACCAAATTAACAAACTTGAGTTTTGTGTTTATCTATACCGATGCCACTGGTGAGAAAAATGTCATGATTTTGATATGAAAAATGTCATGATTTCTATGCTGCTGACTACAAGAACAGCTTTCAGGGGTCAATGACACTTCAGTTTTGAGGGTCAGATACTTCAAAAACTACACAATATAAAAATCAATTAATTTCAAAACTAAATACTAGTTCTACAAGCCTCCTAATTTGAAGTTAAAGAAACAGCATAATAATAATAATAAAGTTTTTTCAAAAGTGCAAAATCTTTTTCGTTGAGACTACTCTAAGAGCACACACACACACAAACACACATTGGCACCCACACACACAAGCATACTGACTATACAAAACTTAATTTATACACAACTTAAAAGGGCAGCAGAGACAAGATGGATCACCAGAGTGTACACAAGAACATTTTTTAATGCATATGATCATTCACCTTTAAGTATCATCTGTGCAACAATGCCCACAGGGTACCCCACAGTCTTGGCCATGGCCAAGTGACCATCTGGATCACCATACACAACCAGACCCACGCTTGTCTCCTGCTCCACTTCTTCTTGCAACTGGAACCTGATCTCATGCTGCATCACAATCATGTCACGCTCTCCAGGACCTGAAAAATTATTCAGCTATGAAAAGGTATTCACACTGTTACAATAACAAATCTATACTTTTATAATAAAAGGATGGATATGGTCCGACTAACTGTTCATGCCATGAATTGGGGAAGAACAAGAACAATTTTTCAATACATGCATGTCAACTCAGTAGACTGTGATTGCATGGACTTGAAAATGACAGTGGAGCCTACTTCAAACAAACTGCTTTCTGATGAAGTTCTGCTGATCATGAAGTGATTAAAACAGCTGGAATACATAAAAATATTTATTCAATGCAATCTCAAGGCACCCAAATAAGTTGCTTCTACTTCTCCATTATTTTTATATAGAAACACTTTTTGCTGTAAAAAAGGCATCTTTCCTGACAATTCACACATTGTCTTGTCTCAGTAATTAGAAGGCATTCATTTCTATACTTCATTTATGTTTTGTACAATAAAGTTGACAGTTCATTACATGATGATATTTACAATGATACACTGAACATGCAAAACAAATGCAAACTGAACTGACCATAGGCCAGAGTGTGCAACAAATGAGTGACCAGACTGTCAAATGGTGTCCCCTGCTTGTCAACTGGTCTGTCTGACAACAATCCCAGACTGAAAACAATCCACAGTGATGTTGACAGACTGAATATCATAACACAAACACATGCATATAATAAATACACATATGAACACACACACACACACACACACACACACACACACACACACACACACACACACACAACACAAACACACACACACACACAGTGTCTTTTCACTGGAGCAACAGCCATTGGAGCAACTTTCTGCAAGCTCCTTGCATGTGGTAAAAGCATCGTGGGTGGAGCTAGCTGGTGTGTGGGGGGCTTTGTGTGTGTGTGCATTTATATGTATTTTGTGTACATGCACATACCTGCCCCCCCCCATTCACATTTTACTCACACATGCACATCCACAGATACATGCACGTACATCACTGCCATGCATTCTGACTTCGTGGAGAAAAAAGCCCACTGCTATGCAATCAGACAAGCTCCTACATGGGCCACACATATCAGTAACTGCACACACAATGCCTTCACCCCATACAACAAGCTTGCAGCAAAGTCACTTTATCAGATGTACAGCTGATGTCACTCCAATGCATATCACACCAATGGATGTTGCTCCAACCAAATGGACCATGCATACACAGATAAATTATTGTATTAGTACACAATAATAAACCAACACAATATTATCCATCAAAACAAAATAATGGACCCATCAAACCAAAGTCACACATACCCTCTCAGAGCTTCAACTCTGTCTGCTGAGTTTTCTAGCTTTGCCAGCAATTTGTCCTCAAAGTCTTCCTCATCCAATGATCCAGTTACCAGATAGCTCACCAGATTTTTCTAGAGGAAAAACAACATGCAAGTCAGCTTCCAAATGACATCCTTAAGGGATTTAGGACTCCATGTAATGTAAATGAATCATTACCATACCTGCTTGCTGCTTGTAAGATAAGAGCAGTGTCATTCTACAATTCTCTTACTTTCAAGAGCTGCTAGAGCTCTAGATAACTAAAAACTACTTTCCCACATTAAATCACTGAAAAAGAAAGTTTACTCAAGAGATTAAGAACATAAAACTGAAGATTTCATGGGAAAAGTTACTGCACTAAAAGCAAAGCAAAGAATGGATGTAGCTACAGTTTAACAGCAACTATAACATGTACAGCATCAGGTGTCAGGCTACAGCAAAGCCACTTTATCGTGGAGATGTCTCTAGTGTTATACCACAGCAACGCCAGTTTACCCATAAGATGTCTCTACTGTCAGGCCACAGCAAAGCCAGCTTACCCATAAGATGTCTACTGTCAGGCCACAGCAAAGCCAGCCTACCTATGAGATGTCTCCAGTGTCAGACCGCAACCAAGCCAGCTTACACACAAGCTGTCTTGATTTCCAGCGTTAGACTGCAGCAAAGTCAGCTTACCCAATAGGGGATGTCTCCATTGTCAGACTGCAACCATGCCAGTTTACACATGTCTTGATCTCCAGTCTCAGACTGCAACTGAGCAAGTTTACACACAAGGTGTCTTTATCTCCAGTGTCAGACTGAAGCAAAACAGCTTACCCATGAGATGTCTCCATTGTCAGACTCCAGCAAGGGCAGCTTACCCATCAGATGCCTCAAGTGTCAGACAACAGCAGAGGTGGCATACTCACAAGATGTCTACAGTGTCAGACTGCAAGCAAGCAAGTTTACCCACAAGATGTCCTGATCTCCAGCATCAGATCACAACAGAGCCAGCTTACCCATGAGATGCATGGGGTGTCAGGTTCGAGAATTGGCAGAGAATCCTGGCCAAAGAGGCCAGCCTGAATCAGGCCTTTCACAGTGTCGCAGAAACCCTGGAAGAAATTGATGCACATGCCATGACATGGCAACAGTGTAACAAAATACGACAAAATAGTTCTTCTATCTCTACCACTCATTCCAGTCACACAGACAAGAAGTGTGAAAAAACTCTCTGTGTGACATTTCAAGGGCATGCCATTATGCACCCCCTATTCAAAAGTGACACAATGTTCAACTCAACAGAAAAAGCAGGGTGTATTTCTACTGGGTCAACACAGCAACACCAAACGTTACAAATGGCTGTCCCTTCTTAATAAGACAAAGACACTTCTAAACATTCTCAAATAACCTTGACCATTTTAACCATATCCATTGCTTTTTCTACCCCAGTTAGTTGGCATCAACATCATACACTTTACCTGGTATCTCAGTGTTCCCCTGAAAAAATTGTTGACAGTCTCAAGGCCATAAGCTTTGAGGTAATGGGTGTAGAGTTTGTTGGCATGACCCTCCAGCAGAACACCAGGCAAAACTGAGGAGGTATTCACTGGGTAGACTCTGTCCAGTATTTGGAATCCAGGCACTTTGAACATCTAACAGCAGGAAGAAAGATGGAAGAATGTCCATTATTATTTTCACGGGAAAGTGGATAAGCAATTAAATGAGACAGTGAAGTTAAATTTGCTCATTTGTGGTCAGTGCTGATCAGATGTCTATGGGAAACCTATTTCTAAATGAATTAGTGGGTTTCCATTTGCCTCATTTAAACCTAGCCAGTTTTACCAGTCTCATGACAGGCAAAAGCTTTTTGCAAAATATGCAGACGACTGTACATGTTTTAGTGGCTACATTATCTAAATTCGTAAAGGGACAAATTTGAAAAGGGAGTACCGCACAATAGTTTATATCACTTGAAAGAAACACAGTTTGTTTTACAATGCAAGTCATAATACTATGTGTCTTATAAACCCTTCGATTCATATGACATTAAAGTTGATTCTGATTCTGCACCATTGAACTAGGGACAAAGAGGTTGAGGGTTCTAATCCCAGTTTAGAAAGCTTACTTCTCTCCACCTGATCTCACTGATGGCAGCTTAAAGCCTATATAGAGGATGGCAAACAGAATTATATGCAGTTCCATCAATGGCGAACAGAATTAAACGCAGTTCCATCAATGACAACTATGTAACAACAGAACATGCTCTTGTAACAGCTTCCCCAGTAAAAAAGAAGCAGAATTTTACCACAAAAGACTGATAAGTAAAACACGGTGACAAAGTGTGAAACCAAGACAATTTTTCAACAAAGATCTGATCGAAAGCTAACAGTAAGACATGCAAATTATGATTAAAAGAAAACAAATGGAGAAAAAAAGAAAAAGGAAACTGAAGAAGTTCATTATCAGCAAACATACTTGTCCATGTTCGATGTAACCAGCATCTCTCTGTGATGTCATAAGAGCCCCTTTGGGATTCCAGCTGTATAAAAACAACACAGCACACAATCTGTATACAGTCAGACCCATGTAAACAGACTACTCACCTGAACTGTATTACCCATGAACCCAGCCTGTATGGTAACATACTTTTCTGTGAGAGCTAAGTAGATGATTCAGGTCTCTGTTGTTGTGTTCATGTTGTGTCTTTTGATGGCTTACATGAACCCTTTTTGCTTGTTGATTTCAAACCACATGTTCAAAAACAACAACTTCAGAAGTGCCTGAGTGTCCTGGCTTTTCCTGGTATGCTGAACAATAATTCATAACTTTTTAAAGAGCCTGGTGGTCATTAAAGGGCCCAGAAAGGCAGTTTTTGTTTGCAACAGAATGTTGAAAAACGACCCAATTATGAAAGTCTAGGGCATAACATGACCTTTAAATCTAATAAAATGTCAATGCCATGAAAGTACGTATGTTTACGAAGGAAGAAATGCATGCCGATCAGGTCGAATTTCATCTGCTTGTTTTAATCTCGAACTACACGCGAGATCCGTGACGTAGGTCTCTGACGTCACAAACAGACCACTGAGGCGAATGGCGAATGAGGCACGTTTTCACCATCAATTGGTCCACAACGAAAATGCCACACGAATGTGCGGCCGTGGGATACGCAGAGCTGCAGACCAAAGGGTCGTTGTTTTCCTTTCACACCTTCCCGAAAGATAGCAGTCGAAGGAAACTTCATCATTGGAGATTCAAACTGGAAATTGTTCCAAGTCGGTTACCCTGTGGACACCCACACAGACATGATTTTTTTTTTACTAAAGGGAATCGGTCACGCATCGCCCGGCTTTCGCTAGGTTGATCCTTGGTAGATGGCAGGAACGGTCTCTTCAGATGAAACCTCCGTCCTTGCCAATTCTACAAGGAATATATCCAGACCAACCAAAGGACTCGGAAATACATTTTGACACATTGGCACCCAGTGCAAAGATTAAATTTAAAAAAGGGAAAAAAACTTTTTCACAAGAAACCCTCCAGAAAAAGAAAGGGAAATCAACAAAAGAGGCAAATGTACACACAAATCCTCAGCAAGAATGAACTCGTAATAAATGCAGAAGAAGAAGAAGAAGAAGGAGAGAAAGAAAACAAACAAAAAACAAATGGACATGGTAAACATGGAGAAAAGAAAGGAAAAACAGGAGGTACAACTATTCAACTACCAACAAATACCCCTGCCTTGTCTAAGAAACAAAACAAAAGTGAGGCAAAAAAATCAATGAAAACAACCGAGAGAAAAGTAAAAGCCGAAAAGTAAACAGCAACTCAGTTTTCCTGTGCACCAACGAATAATACAGGGCTTAGGGAAAAATAGCGGCACTCTCACAGGGCCGCACCGAAGCCACGGCACCCTTCAGTTGACATCACAGTTTGTCCCTAATATGCTCTTTAGCACCTGAGGACATTAAGAAAGAAGGCAAAGACAGTAAGTCTAGCACGAATGCCTACAGAAAAAAGGCCGTGTAAGAAAGAAACTGTACACAAATACCTGTGACAAAACAAACAGACAAAAAACAAAAAGAAAGAAAGAAAGAAAGAACAGACCACAAATGCCTATGGCAAAGAAAGAAAGACCAAACCACAAATGTTGATGGCAAACGAAAAATGGCTGCCCTAATCAGGCAAGCAAACAGCTGACACCAAATGAAACAAACAAAACAGCTGAAACCACCTCAAAAATGCAAACGGTGGCCTACCTGCAAACATAAGGTGGAAAAAACACCACCAAATCACAACAGTCTAATAGACTACTGTCTGCAACAAATGAGTGGACGACTACATTGACTACATTTGTTGCAGCCATAAGAGCACAGAGCAAAAATAACTGTGCCGACAAAAAGATGGAAAGCCAAACTAACCATAACTAACATTAATCTTAACTAACTCTAACTAACCCCTCACTAACCCGCTTCCATCTAGAAAAATAAAGGCTGCAGACTGATAAAGCAAATCGCTAATCAGGACTACCGATGACAAAGCATCGGGATGTAAACAAATGCTGACGAAAAGAGAAATGCAAAATGGCTGCCCTAATCAGGCAAGCTAACAAGCGGGTACAAAATGGCCAATAAGCCAGAGATAATAAAAAAAAGAAGCATGGTGGAAAAGAAAAGGAAAAGAGAGAAAAACAAAACAACAACACTTTCTGAAAAGAAAGAGGAGGCAAGAAATGTCAGCGAACAATGAGACAAAGGCTGGATACACGTAATCCGTGTACACGATACAATCCATTCAACCAACAACAACACGGCAGGGCAACAGACACTCATGAACTACCCCACACAAAGAAAGAATAAGCGGTTCGTTAAACATCGAGACTACCCCCCTCACTCGTACATCGTAAATGAATGATATAACTCGAGAAACAAAAAGGCAAGCCAAGAGAAAAAACAGTAAATGGCAAGAACTGGCGACTAGCCCAACCCAAAACTCTAACCCAGTGAGGCCACGGAATCGCTAGTCTATTGAACTAGAATGAACAAACCTTTTTCATCGTTACATTATGATGAAACAAACAAGGCTAAACTGGGAAAATAAAACACCCCAAAAAAGGCAGGCTCCCTGATGAGGTCTAGCCTCTAGTGAAAGCTAAACACAATGAAAAAGACCAAAACGCCACGCACCTAACAAGGCTCGAGAAAGATGAAATAACATGGGGGAAATAAACAAAGGCCCAACTACTGAAAAGGAGTTTCATCCCTATATGTTGTTTTGAAATCCTTTTTATATTATTTGAAATGGACATTTTTGCAAGTCAGTTGCCCTGTAGACACTCACACAGACCCGACTTCCACATTTGGTTGCTGGTCTGTTTGTGACATCACTGCCCGACCGTTGACCTTTAGCTTAAAATAGCTCTCACAGAATCTCACATTCAAAATGGCGCTGGTTTGAAACGTTCAGTTGACCGTATTTTCTGACCTTTTTGCCAAAATAAACGCATTACAACCTAGTCGAGGCCTGAAAAAGTTTTAAACAAGTGAGTAATAGACTGTTTCCTCTCTTTGAATGTTAGTACGGACCTATATGTTGTTTAGAAACGATTTGGAGCGATTTTGTGGCCCGAAACTGCCTTTATAGGCCCTTTAAGGTGTGTATCTGAACCTCAGTCAACAATGAAATAACCTTCATACAACACATGTGCTGTCATAAGAAGCAGGATATACTCTATGAACATCACATTAAAGGTTGGAATCAGCTTCTGTAAGAGTGGAGTCAAGTATGAAGTAGAACTCTTATTCCCACACCCAACCAAAGACTTCCCCAAATAAAAATGTTAATTTAAAAGCAAACCAAAAACAACAACAACATGATGCTATGTGTTAAAGCAAAAATGATGTAGTAAAAAACATGCTGTAACAAACTTTGCTAAATTAACCTACCTGAACTTGTATTGGAGGGGGTTGTTCCTGCAGTCCGGGGCAGGTATCCCACCACACCAGGATACAAATGATGTAATCTGGTCACACACAGACCCTCTATCAAGTTGACTTTCTCTGCCAAGTCCACATACTCTGCCCCACCCCAACCCCCCAACCCCCCCAATAATAATGTCTTGGTCAACTGTAAGCATGATACTCTGGCTCATGAACATGCACCACCATACAAAGTTTAGTTACAAAAGGTTGAGCAGTTCATATCTTCTGCATGGACAAAGCCTGGCAGGCACACAGACAGCGATTCCAGTCTGCCTCCTCATGACTTTGTTACAGGCAATACAAAGATTCTCTTTATCTGAACTTTACTGTGTATTTTGCTGTTGTTTCTACTTTCCAACAACAACAAAAAGTTACTTACCTGACCACCATGGGCAGTGACCTTGTCTATGACTTCCATAGCCAGCATGTGATCAAGGCCAGGGTCCAAGCCACATTCACACAGCAACATCACTCCTGCATCAACTGCTCTGAAACATTGTACATACCATCCGAGGAACTAAAAGGTTAGATGAAGGGATGGGGCTTTTTTCTTCTTCTGGGTTGAAACCAGTCAGAATGCTGACAATTACCATTATCCACACAGGTGTAAAGCAGGCCCTGCATCAGACTGGGGGGGGGGGGGGGGGGGTGGCTGGTTAGAAAGCCAGGCTTTATTAATACAGATCTAATATAAATTACAATACAACTTTATTGTCTCTGTGTAGAGAAATTTGCTTTCTGGCTCGTCATTTATGTAAAAACATTCAATACAGTTAACAATAAAACATCAACAACTCAATAAAACACGGAGCTAAAAACCGCTCAAATACAAGGAAAATACTTAACAATAACAATGTACACGCACGCACACACGCACGCACCCACCCACCCACCCACACACACACACATTATTCTTCTGGCTCACCAATAACTTAAAACATTCAATAAATTACAATAAAACAAAAATCCTTAAACAACAAAACACTAAAATCAAAACACTCAATCGACCACAACATATAAATTATAGGCAGCATTTATGAAGTAACATATTAAATCCAGGCAGTATATAATTCCTCACACGCACGCACGCATGCACACACACACACACACACACAATATTACACTCAGTATTCTACTTATATATCCTCTTTATTATATATTGTTTAACTGTTTAGAATAACATTCATTCACTTCAGCTGATACATTATTATTGTGAGAACCAAAAAAGGTTTTGATGATACTGATAACAGCTCCAAGCATCTTTAATTTCCTTTAATACATTCAGGCCTTTAAAGTTAAAGCTTGTGGTTCTACCAACTGCAACCACAACTGAACATTTTAATCATATACAATCAGTACTGGTCATTAGAACAAAGTTAGTTAGTTAGTCAATTCTTGCACAAAGGGTCATCTAAGGATGTGCAGTTTACATCACACTAAAAAAATAAAAATTTGAATGAATGAAACTTTATGGGACACAAAATAATGCATGTTCCCAGTACCAGGTAGCCAAAAATATTAAAAAAACATTCACACATCAATGCATCCCACAGACTTCACACCATGGCAACAAACAAGTCACCATGTTACAAATATATATATCAGGCTCCAATGTCTGAACACAATACAGTCTAAATATCCCAGTTTCATTCATTCACAACTGGTGAAAGAACAAGCCAAACTATGAAAAAGTCTACGATCAGCTTTTGTGACTGCCGGTTGATCGTTTGATTGGTCAATCAGTTAACACTATAACAGAGCTGAATGTGCACATGCAAACATCATTAGAATGCCTGCAATTATAGTGTAAAGCCTTGTACACTGCAACCCACATAACATTTACCTCTGGTGAATTTGCATCACCTCTGGTGGTACGTAGCTGGTAGACAGCATGTGACGGTGTTGGTCAACACATAGCTCAGCTACTCTGGGCAGTAGAGGTGGTGGTAAAAGGCTGCCCAAACAAACTCATTCAACTCATGGCATGAACATGCTATTAAAACAACAAAGGAACACAATTCACTGCATGAACATTTTATCAAAACAACAAAAGAAAATAACTTGTTGCATGAACTTGTTATTAAAAGGAAAACAACAAAACAACTGTATGACTGAGAAACCATTAGCCAGAAGATACCAAAATAAAAGCATACAATCAAGGTCTTTTTTAGAAAGTATTTCCTTGATTTCATGATCAGTTTCAAGCTTTGTTTCATTAATAATAATAATAATAATAATGGGGTCTTGGTATGCCCTTTCTCAAGTGATCCCAGAACAAAATGTCCTTAGTGACAGATAACTAAACTGGCTGCACGCAAGAAATGTCCTTGCTCGCACCTGTTGCACACACCATCTCCTTGACATCAGGCACAAATAATGTGTGCTTGCATCACCCATACAAGACCAAGCAAGCCATGGGTATCCTGTCACATTGGGCTGTTTTCTACAGCCAGTCCCACTTACCATCACTGATGATGACTGGATTGTAAACCAAAACCAGTTGGAAATTCTAAAACAAAATCCTTGATGTTACATTTTATTTTGACCTCTTCTATAGATCTGTTTGAGAAAGGCTATTCACTGATATGCCATTTTTTGACAATGCCAACTTCATCATGCTGCCTCTTCAGCTGTGGCCAATGGTCTCAAATGCTGCGTTAAGGTCCAGCGGGAGAAAAAAGGACTAGGCCTTCTCTGTTATCACCGCAAAAAAATGTCATTTCAGCTATCTCTAAGCTGTGCCCTCCTTGGCAGACAAACTAAAATTGATCAAGAAAACTGTGTCGAGCAAGGTCATCCATCAGTTAATCGGCAACCACATTCAAAAGCTCGGTTATGTAGGGCAAGTTGGACGTTAGGCCATATTCCATGCTACATTTGGGTCCAGTGCAGGTCTTTTCAGGAGTGATTTGATGATTGCACATTTCAGTGGATTTGGGATTGTACCCTTAAACAAACTGAAGTTTATAATCACTGAGGTTTTAGAATTGTACCCTCAAACAAACTGGTGTTTACATTCAGAAAAATAACAGCAATGAGGATGTCCAAACAAACAATGATCTCTGCTGGGACGGGATCAATGCATGTAGAAGCTAACTTCAACCTGGTGATGACATTTTTCAGTCACTGGAGTAAAGTCACAAAATTTCACCACTGAAAATAGTAGGAACAGAAGCAGAGGACTTCCTCTCTCAGTCAGTTCTTCCCTTAACTGGAAATCTTCTCCTCCAAAAAAGATTATCAGCAGGTAAGCCACCACTTTGACCTCAAGGCCAGGAAAGAGGCAAGCGGAAAAGTCCTTGCCCAGGAGCTTGTCAACTGCTGAGCACATCTTAGAGGTTCAGACGAAGCTGCATCCAGCATACACTGAAAATAGTCTCTCTCCGCTTTGTCCATCACCTGGGTGCACTTGTTGCAGACTTGCTTGTTCATGGACTCTAAGCCCACTTTTCCTGAAGCATCTTTCTGCATGACAATGTGCCTTCTTCACCTCACCATGGTCTTTGATCTACCAGGCAGTGTTTCAGTGGTCATGGATGAATTTCTTGGCATATGGTAAAATGCTTGTCCAACAAAACAAAGAGCATCTCCCTGTAGAGTGTCACAAACTCTTTCAAATCAGATGGAGGCGAGTCTTGGTTTTGGCAAATTTGTAGAGACTGTCACAAGTAAATGATCTTGCAGCAGGAGATCTTCAACATCAGTGGACTGAGAGCTAATGGAGAGTCTCATGTGATGTATACCCAGTATGCCCAGTCCAGGGTGTGACCATGTTAGAGTGTGGGCTCAAAGACTTTCACAGAAGCCTATATTTTCAGCAAAGCAGCCCAGACTTGAATCCAGTCTAGCAACAGACTTGAATCCAATCCAGCAACAGTCATTCAGTGGAGCTCTAGTTAACACAACCAGTCTTACCAGGGTGAGACTTATCTACCTTAAATACAACCATCAGTTCCTTTACAATGCTGAAGGGCATGGGCAGAATGCAGTTGCCTGTGAATGAGTTTTTGCTGCTTAACGTCCACGGAGGCGAGAAGGCCTATTAGGGACAGCGATGAGCAGGAAAAGGGGGACAGAAGAATGAAACCTCAAAACAGGCGCCAACCCGGAAGACCAAGGCTGCCGTGGACCGCCACCAGAACAACAGGATGTTACAGCAGTGTCCGTCCGGCATTGCGCAGTGACCACCGCACCATGCAATTGCTGTCCCAACTGCTATGCAGAATAGAATCACAAAAACAATGTCCGTAGCTCCACCATTGGGAAACAACTGAAGCAAAAGAAGTCCAGCTCTCTCTCTAGCCCAGCACCACCTCCCTGCTCTTGATCTCTTCTGGGCTAGCTTCTTCGTGAGAGTCCAGCTCACCTCCCTCCTCTTGATCTCACCTGGACTCTGTGTAGTCGCATGTGTCAGTACTGAAAGCTTATATACCATTGTCCTCATTATCAGCAAGGCTGTGTTTATTTACCAAAGCAAAATATTCCCAAAGCTCTGTTCCATCTTTAACAATTATTGCAGTAAGTCACATTTTCTTTGATTTTTTCTGCTTTTCAACCCAGACTCGAGTTTTTACTGTACATATTCATCTGGTGCTAGTTTGGCACGTTTTTAAAATCACATAAATATGAATGTATAATGAGTGAAGCCAAGAACTGTAACTTTTGTGAAGCATCCTGTACTTTTATGATAGTTTTATAAGAATGTATTCTTATTTCCCCATTTTTTCAAAACAGCACATCCAAATTTGTCTGCCTTACTTGATAACCAGCTGGTGCTGTGAAATCAGGGCAGGCAACTCAGGGCCAGCAACATCCAAACAGTGACAGCTTACAGCAGGACAGCGTTCCCTGACTGACTGCAACTCCTGTTCCAAACAGGATACTGTAACAGAATAACAGATAATTGCACAGAAAACAAGGTTTGCCACCTTGCATAGCAAAATACCCCCTGTAATGTGCCCAGATACTGTATGTGCCACTTTGCTTAGCAAAATACCCCCTTACTGTCTCATATATTATCTTTATGCCCACTTTGTTTGCACTAGGTCTGGTTATTACTATTAGTACCAGTACATCAACATACCTAGTTTGGCTACACATATATATATAAAATATATATCAGTGGTACAGAAAATGCATCTCTCTCTCTCTCTCTCTCTCTCTCTCTCTCTCTCTCTCTCTCTCTCTCTCTCTCACACACACACACACACACACACACACACACACATAATGTTATATATAGTGCAGTGTTGGAACTGGAAGAAGAAGGAAAAGATAAATATTATAAGATAAGCACTGATTGCTTCTGTTTTCTAGTCATATGAATTGATCAGATGTGCTACTGCCTTATTTGCTGGTTGTATGCTCATAATGTATAACTGAGTAATGTATGCATGTGTGCATCCGGTGCTGTGAGCACACTATGTTTTGTGTGAAAATTCTTATAAATTCTCATACATATAAAATTTCACTCACTCATTCATGCCTATTATAATATATATAACATATAAATGATGCCCTGTAATTTTCTATTTATTCATCAGTAGCTTCACAAGGACTAGTTGTCACTGTCAGACAGGTTTTTGACAAATTGACTGAACCTAAACTACAATCCTTATAAAATACGTTTTTTGAGTTCGAGTTCTAGCAACAAAAGGTGAGGGGGATGTACAACTACAGGAAACTCCCAACATACAACAACATGGGGGGTGTAAGAGAAACTCCCCACATAACATAGCATGGGGTGTGTAACTTTAAGAGAAACTTCTCACATGTATAAAAGAGCACAGGGCAAGCAAGAGAAACTCCCCACATAACACTAAGTGCATGGGGTGTGTAACTGTAAGAGAAACTCCCCACATAAAATTCAAAGAGCACTTGGTAAGAGAAACCCTAGCACTCTACAAATACAATTTGTTCATTTGTGTTACTTTAGCTGCACTCACTGATGCTGTATACAATTTATACCGTGTTAATTTGTTGGTTCATACTTCATACAACTCTAATTCATTTTTGTTATCCATGTTTTTTCTCATGCATGTTCAAGTTGTTGACATGTGATGTTACAACTCCTGAAAGGCTATTGCAACTTCCACAATTTTACATTACTTCAATTATACAGAACTTTATTAGTCAGATAGCACTTTAGGGAGGAATGAAAGGCTGGAACCAGTGGAAGGGATGGGGTGCCAAACAGAGAGACAGACAGAATACAACTCACCCACAGAGAAGGGTATATTATGACCATGTAGAAACTCAAATACCGGTCCTGCCACCATTCCAGCACCCAGTACCAGCACCGACATCTTTTTACTCACACTGATCAGTCTGCACAATATTTATTAATCAACACATGAAATACATTTGGTGTGACTGCAGTCCAAGTTCTTTAAACACTGTTCATTTTACCATTCCTGTATCCAGTATGACATGACACCAGTTGAGCCAATGGCAAGAATAATGGATGGAACAAGTGAACAGAAAAGCTCTCTATCAGTATCACCATGATTATGATGATACTGACAGAAAAGAATCTGAGAGATCAGACTCCCATTGATGCCACTATTTTCCAACAGATTAACTTATTGATTATTCTAAAAATGGGTTGATTGGCCTTCTTCCAGTTCTAAAGATTAAGTAAGGGTCCCAGGCTCTGAGGTTCTCCATTAACAGGACAACAAATCTGATCCAGATACCGAAATAATCAATGGAAATTGGAATGATTTTATTTTTACAAATGATTGGAGGTGAAATCAATGAGGCAACTGAACCATAACCATTGACACCGGCCATCCAGGAATTTTCATCAGACCAGTTCAGCTGGCATTTTGTTGTTGTTTCTCTTTCATCTAGTGATACAGACTTCTGGATAGTGCTGTCACAATCAAACTCATACAATCCCTTTTTAACTATTGAGCAATATTACACTACAGACCCCGCTGAACCACACATTGCTACATTCACAAGATCTGCAATCTGAACGTCCTCCTATAACCGTCCTGATTGACGGGGCACAACAAAACAAGTTGCGAGATCACCTTTTACTGGGGTTTTATTACTTTTAATAACATCCAAGTCAATGACCATGACCACTTCAGTTTTAAAACGCACATTACTGCAGGACTTGCAACGCTCTGACAGAGCCGTCCTTGACAGGAAGCAAAACAAGAAGACAACAAAATGGAAAAGTCTGTCGCCCTGTCAAGACCAACAGTCGACACCTCGCCAGAGGATTTACAGTTCAGTGCATCAGCCAAACGGCCAAGAACCCTGTTTCGTGGTGAATTTCTTACACAACCTGCGAAGCCTTGCCTGCAACACCCGAAAGCAGAAGACAAGCCCCCTGAAACAGGGAGATTACTCTACCGTTCGGATAAAAGTCGAACGCCACCCCGAGAGTTGATGATGATGAAGTGATGCAGTTAATGTCCTCAGATGTCAGTTGACATATTAGGGACAAGTTGAGACCAATGCCGAAGCACGGTGCAATAATTCTTTACGTCCACGAAAACCAGAAGGCTCGTTAGGACGGACAGCCCAGGACGGCCACTTCGACTCTCACACAGCTCCTGAACCATGTGACCCCGAGGGTTTTTTAACATCATGTTCTTCAGCTTTTCTTTTCTTTTGTTGTTGCTGGTGTGTGTGTGTGTGTGTGTGTGTGGTGTGTGTGTGTGGTGGGGGGGGGGGGGCTGATAACAAATCAAACAACTAAAAATACCCCTTTTTTTTTTTCTTTCTTTTTTCTTCTTCACTGAGATTTTCTGTAGTAGGACCCGCTGAAAAGACTGATTCTGATCATTGAGACTGAGCTAGAGCGAAGATGTGGACCATCAGGCTCCCTACGGTTTCTGTGGACGTGAAGCATCATTTCAGTGGAACTGAGAAGCCTATTCAGTCACATAGTTTCTGCTGAAGAAAAAAAAAATCGGTGTTCCCCTGATACCTCTTTCGCTGGAAATCCCTTGCTAACTCAGTTTTGAGTCTGTCACTGATGAATTGGTCTTAAAAATAGTCAACAGTGCATCTGCCAAGTCTTGTGAACTTGATCCCATTCCCACCACGCTTCTTTATGAAAACCTTGACATCCTCTTGCCGACCGGCATCACGAACATCATCAACACATCTCTTACCTGCACTGGCATTGTACCACGTGATCTGAAGACAGCTGTCGTCAAACCTTTGTTGAAAAAGACATCACTTGACAAAAATCTTTTGAAAAACTACCGTCCCATTTCTAACCTTCCATTTCTGTCCAAAATCCTTGAAAAAGTCGTTCTCCACAAACTTCTCTCCCATCTCCAAGACGAAAACAACCTCAGCAATCCCTTTCAGTCAGCCTATCGAGCAGGACACAGCACTGAGACCGTTTTGTTACGTATTGTGAACGATATTCTTTCCGCTCTGGACAATGACAACATTTCTGTTCTTCTTTGTTGGATCTTTCGGCTGCCGCTTTTGACACTATTGACCACCAAATTCTCCTCTCCCGCCTAAACTCTGTTTTTGGAAAAAAACTCTGTTTTTGGCATTCAGTCTACTGCACTCCAATCGGGTTTCACTCATACCTCTCAGACAGATATCAGTCCACTTCAGTCAATAACTCGTCTTCGTCACCATCACAGCTCATGTACGGCGGTGTGCCTCAGAGCTCAGTACTGGGGCCCATTCTCTTCGTCCTGTACACCACGCCTCTCTCCGATATCATAGCCGGCTAACCACTCTGTAAACCATCAGCTTTTCGCAGATGACACACAGCTCCAGAAATCCACTCCTCTCAGTGAAGTGACCAACCTCACCAAAGAACTCAATGCATGCACAGACGACATAAAAACATGGATGACGGAAAATCAGCTCAAACTGAACGACGACAAAACAGAGGCTCTTTCCTTTCTCGTCTTCCTTGAAACCTTCTACCGTTTCCCTCCCTGACTCGATTACTCTTGGCTCTCACAACATCCCCTTCTCTGATTCTGCCAGGAACCTTGGATTCATTCTTGACTCAAAACTGTCCATGAAGAAACACGTCATAAAAATCTGCCAAACTGCTTATTTCGAGCTTAAACGCATTAGTTCAAACCGCAGGTTTCTCACTGAAGACGCAACCAAGACTCTTGTTACTTCCTATATCTTTTCACGGCTTGACTACTGCAACTGTCTCCTCATGGGTACACCTAATTCTGTCATCCAACCTCACCAGAAAATTCAGAACTTTGCTGCAAGACTTGTTCTCTTGGCACCCCGTCACCACCACTCAACACCTCTCCTGGAAAAACTGCACTGGCTTCCCATTTCAGAACGTATTAAGTATAAAGTCGCTTGTATGTGTTTCAGTGCTATAAATGGTTCTGGTCCTGATTACCTCTCTGAACTGTGCATGTCTACACTCCGTCTCGTACACTACGCTCTTCTGTCACCCGCATGCTGGAAATCCAACAATACAAACGCAAGACTCATGGCTTTCACACCTTCTCTTGCTTTGGACTCCACATGTGGAATTCACTCCCACAAGACCTTAGACACTGCTCAACCCTGTCATCTTTAAAAGCCAAACTGAAAACCTTCCTCTTCTCACAGTATTTCCATCCTAACTAATATCAGTACCCAGTTTCTGCTACTGTCAGTGTGTGTGTGTGTGTGTTGGGGGTGGGGTGGGGTGGGGGGGTTGTAGTGCGTTTATATATATTTGTTTTTAAATAATACTTTATGTAAATTGATTTGGTAGGACTATGCTCTACATGTCACTAGAATATCATATTTAGGTTAATATGTATCATGTGAGCGCTCAGAGCGTTGATGAGCGCATGATAAATGTACAGTATTATTATTAAAGTTTAATGCCGGATTTTCTTCAGATTTTTAGTATTTCGTGATTGTATAACCGAGTGCATTGTGTAAGTAAACATGGTGCTTAACGTCCACAGAAACCATAAGGCTTATTAGGGACGGGGAGAAGGGGGGGGGGGGTATGGAGGTGGGGGGAGAGGGAAATTGTATACGCCTATCGCTACACTGTCACCACCAGAATGACTCCTGCATTAAGGCCGTGGGCAGCGATGAGAGCCATTTTAATGTTTCATAATTGTGAGGGATAAAGTCAAACTCCAAGCACTGGTTTACAACATCCTTCCTTCCTTCAACCACTGCCGTATTTAGTTACGCCATAGGTCCCCGAATGAACTGTCAGCTAACGAGCAGTTTTCAAATTATATCAGGCGGTTTGTTTTATGTTGCCATGTTGCCAGCTCAAATAAAACCAAAATCGTTTGAATCGACACGTCGGAACTTTTTTTTTTTACCCGGGATCGATGCGTCTCATGTTTACGTGCGTGCTTGGGCGCTAGGTTGCTTCCACAGTCAGATTATCAGTACCCAAACCTTTCGGAGGGCGCTGACCGCGTCGGTGGACAGCTGCGCGGAGATAAAGTGTGCCCCTTCAGTGGCGTAACCAAATCTGGCAAAGTTTGGAGGAAGGTGCAGGCAAAGAAAGAAAGAACAGACCACAAATGCCTGTGGCAAAGAAAGATGGACCAAACCACAAATGCTGGTGGCAAACCGGCGAAAAATAGCTGCCCTAATCATGCAAGCAAACAGCTGACACCAAATGAAAGAAACAGAACAGCTGAAACCACCTCAAAAAACAACACTAACGGTGGCCTACCTGCAAGCTTAAGTGGGTGGAAAAAAACACTCCACCAAATCACAACAATCTAGCTAATAGACTAATGTCCGCTGCAACAAATGAGTGGACGGCGAATACGGTCAAAGACATCAATGCACAGAAGCACAAAAATAAGTGTGCCAACGATAAAGCCAAACGAAAGCTAAACTTCTTCTTTTTTTCTCCAATTTTATTAATGCGTACTGGTAACACCATCGTGATTCCTTCCTTGTTAGCTAAATTACAGTAGCAGACGATATTGGCGGCAATTTTATTTTTATTTTTATTGCCTGCTTTACGGCAATGTCGTATTTGTTGGTACGTTTGCGAAACTTCAGAAATCAGGTATTTAGTATAATTTTATATATTTATTGCTAGTAGTTGTGATGCGGACTTTCAAAATATTTCCGATAGGTGTAGGAACAGGGCTTCTTTCTTCTTTAATCGGGTACAGATAGAGTGAATGGTCGCAACCAGGCATGTGTGTTCACAGTTGTGCTCTTTCAATATTATGTTCTTTCATTTACATAAAACCTTTTTATGCCACACATCAAGTCAACACACAACTGTGAGTAAAGTGGTCCCGCTTTAATTGCATACTGTTCTGTTCTCTCTGCACTAGCCTTGGCAGGACCACCCCGACTCAGGTGTTGACATCCACACATATGTATCCACACATATGTTATTTCAAGTAATTAGTAATGACATGTACATCAATATTCCAGCATCGTTATAGTAAGTTTGCCTAAACACTAGGCAACGAGAAAATATATCTTTTTAGACAAATATATGTGACCAAACTTTAAGCATGTAGCATTTTGGTCGCCAAAATATCAACATCATCAAATTGCCGGCAACATTTGACCCATCACTAGCCGATCTCATTTCAATGGTAAACAATTACACTCCCAAATGCCCATTACCCCTCCCTTTGCCAGTGTAGACTCTTCTCCGGTGTGGGAGCTGAGGGCTCTTACAAATTAGATGGTGGCTGGGGAGGTCGGAGGTTGACGGTTCTTGTGTGCTACTTTGTGCGAGCCTGCCTACTAACCTGTGTGCGCGGTATGTGTGTGTCTGGCAGGTATGTTTGGTTGCTGGATGATATTTCAAAAGACAACTAAAGTACCTTTAAGACAAAATTATGTTATTATGCAAAAATAGCCTTAGTCCGTAGCTGGCTGTCTCCCCCCCGCCCCCAAGCGCGCCGGTATTGACACGTGGAGCTGAGAAAGTAAAGCTGACAGGCGAGTTTTTCGTAACTGTCATGATGACCTGGAAACGATAGCAAAGTGTGGCCCGGTGCACCTAAGTCAGTCACATCGCCGATAAGCCTGCCAGGCTGGGACTCGGTGCCTCACATGCTTTAAAAGTAGCAAATCATTACCCAACCGAGAATCGGCCCGGGTCCTCTTCAAATCTGAGCAAACAAATACTGAACAAGCAAACAAACACTGTCGTGTTGAACGCAAGACTGCGTCACTAGCAACGCGAAGAACGAGGAAAACTTCACCGACTGAGGGAGTCACTTTGAGTGGGCGCCGATCGAGCGGCCTCAGTCGGCACACGTGTTCAGCCACCTTGAACGGAACCCTCCACATAAAACGCATAATACGTCAGAGTGCACATCTATGCAACAACAATAATAATAATAATGTAAATTTATCATGCGCTCATCGACGCGGGGCACTGAGCGCTCACATGATGCGAGTCCTAAACACAATATTCAATACACATGTAGAGCACGGACCTACCCGAAAATAATTTGCATAAAGTATTATATGAAAAGACAAAAACAAAAACAAACAAAAACGCAATGAATTCAAACACTTGTGACACTGATCTGTATGCGGCAAGGGCCCACGCGCGCGCAGACTGAGAGAGAGACAGACAGACAGACAGAGCGGACAGACTGTAGCAGAAACTGGGTATTGATATCAATTCGGGCGGAAATACTGTGAGAAGTGGAAGGTTTAACAATCCTTTCAAATGAATTCTCTGCGGTTAGAATGGATGCTCCACCACCGGGAGACAGTAGGCCTACGTAGAACTATGATACTGTCGTCTGACCGATGCCTCATTGTGTCAGTCCTTGATTTTGTTGAGTGTGCGTGCGTGCGTGCGTGCGTGCGTGCGTGCGTGCGTGCGTGCGTGCGTGCGCGCGTGTGTGTGTGTGTGTGTGTGTGTGTGTGTGTGTGTGTGTGTGTGTGTGTGTGTGTGTGTGTGTGTGTGTGTGTGTGTGTGTGTGTGTGTGTTGGTTTTAAGACTCGTAGCAAATGTAGGCCTTCAGAGTGTGGTCCTCGTTGAATTACTTTTATTTAGTTGTTCGGCTGTTTCCTGTTGGCATGTTCCTTTGGGTTGACAACGCTAACACCTGTAGTCCTATAACACTCCTATAACACAACAGTTGACTGTTATTTGAAATATTGTATGTAGGGACGTATTAAGTCTCGGAGAGTGACTTTAATGCACGGGAGGCATGCGGGTCAGATCTTATCTCAATGTTCTGAATCAGTCGTCCTGGTAGAACTGAACTTGTCCGTTTTCGAGTCTTTCAATAAGTGTTCGGTGACAAGAGACCCTTGAGTCTGATATTTCGTTTCTGACTCATTCGCAAATGTCTAAGTGGGCATTTCTCGTTGTCTTGGTCTGTGCTGTGGCTTTCTGCCATGCAAAGAAAGTTACAAAAAGTCTGAGACAAAAGAGACGTGAGTTTTCGCAGTCACCCTCTTATTTGTCTTTGTCTATTTCTTTTGTTCTTTCTTTCTTTATTAAATCTGTGTTTTCAGTATCCAGCAGCCGAGATCGCCTCTCTCTCTCTCTCTCTCTCTCTCTCTCTCTCTCTCTCTCTCTCTCTCTCTCTCTCTCTCTCTCTCTCTCTCTCTCTCTCTCTCTGTGCGTGCGTGCGTGCGTGCGTGCGTGTGTGTGTGTGTGTGTGTGCGTGCGTGCGTGCGTGGCGGTGCGTGCGTGCGTGCGTGCGTGCGTGCGTGTTTGTGTGGGTGGGTGGGTGGGTGTGCGTGTGCGTGCGTTCGTGCGTCCGCACGCCTAAATAACGTGCAAAAAGCATGTACACAGGCATGGTCCTCGGTGCTCTCTGTTTTCATCTACCTTTTTGCCATAGTGTTACCTTGCGTGTGAACACTGGAAATAAATAGGTGTCCCAAAGGGACTGAAGGAACTGGGGAGGAAGGTGTCTTGTGTCTTTAATTGTGATAATGATGGTGATAGTGATAATGATGACGATGTGGTAGAGGCCCCACTGCCTGGGGAGTGCGGAAACTACGAGTTCCGCTGCAGAAACAACCGTTGTATCCAGCTGGAGTGGACCTGCGACACCGACGATGACTGTGGGGATGGCAGTGACGAACTGAACTGTCGTGAGTATCTCTTTTGCACCGTCTGATTTCTACATCGCGTAGTGCAAACTATCATTGTCAGTTCACAATGTAACATTAACAGTAGCATTGTTACAACGCCTCCATGTTCGGAGGGCCTACTCCAGAAATTGTGTTCACACGACCCAAATACCGCTTTAATAACCTGCTAATAAGCTCCACACAACAACAATTCTGGCACGGGTAAAATTTGACCCGTCAATGAGTGCTCCGAGGACCCTATCAGGATGTGGCAGACGGGCATCTGCAACCCCCCCCCCCCCCCCCCCCCCCCCCCCCCCCACCCCCCAACCTCACACACACACACAAAAGGGGGGGGGGGGGTAAAGAAACAATGAGGGGGGTGGAGGGGGGGACAAAGACATAAAGAGAAGGGGGGGAAAACGTAAACATTAATTTTGTGCAAGTGAGTGGTACGTGTGCCGACCTTTCGTTCATTATCAATGATATCAATGCATGACACAAATAACGTCACGGCGTACTGTTGCCTGGAAATGCCACCGTGCAGCCACGGACTGTTCGGGCAACCATCAGTTCCACTGCGGCAACAGCAAATGCATCCCGTCCGAGTACCGCTGTGATGGCGACAACGACTGTGGCGACCACACCGACGAAGACAACTGCGGTGAGTGGAATCTTGGCTGTAATCGGCAGTTAATCCACTATGTCGTATCCGTGAGTCCTGGCTAGCACTTAATCATCACAAAAATGTTCGATCCCCATCAAAGGCGGGTTGTTGTTTTTTCCTCTCTTTTCTTCTTCTCTTTTTTTCATTTTCTTTCCCCCCATCTGTTCTCTGTGTGTGTGTGTGTGTGTGTGTGTGTGTGTGTGTGTGTGTGTGTGTGTGTGTGTGTGTGTGTGTGTGTGTGTGTGTGTGTGTGTGTGTGTGTGTGTGTGTGTGTGTGTGTGTGTGTGTGTGTGTGTGTGTGTGTGTGTGTGTGTGTGTGTGTGTGTGTGTGTGTGTGTGTGTGTGTGTGTGTGTGTGTGTGTGTGTGTGTGTGTGTGTGTTGTGTTGTGTTGTGTGTGTGTGTGTGTGTGTGTGTGTGTGTGTGTGTGTGTGTGTGTGTGTGTGTGTGTGTGTGTGTGTGTGTGTGTGTGTGTGTGTGTGTGTGTGTGTTGTGTGTGTGTGTGTTGTGTTGTGTGTGTGTGTTGTGTGTGTGTTGTGTGGTTTTTGTTGTTGTTGTTGTTTGTTTGTTTGTTTGTTTGTTTGTTTGTTTGTTTCCTTTCTTTATTTCATAAGTCTGGTTGGCCAAGACTTGTGTTACACTGTCACAAAACTAAGGTCGTAACTAAGGTACACATTCACGTGAGCCTCATGTCCGAGTTCCATCTTGGCGAGACTTGAACTAATCGTAAGCAAAGAAATTTCTTCTTTTTTTCATTGTATGAAGTATTATTGCTTGTTTGTTGCTTCAAAAGGGGTTAAAAATTAAAATTTCAGGTTGAGATACTCTCTCTCTCTCTCTCTCTCTCTCTCTCTCTCTCTCTCTCTTGAAGCGTTCTTTTTAATATTTTGTGTGCTTTGATTTTTTTTCTTCAGAATGCTAGCAGTCAATTTATTTCTGATTTTTCAAAGATTGTGACTGACCGGTTAGGGCTGACGTCTATGCCATGTTCTGAGATAATGTACGCTATTATTCTGATATCAACGACTCACTGTGCAGCTGCAATCGAGTGCCCCATCGCTGAGATCAAGTGCAGCAACAACATTTGCATTGAGACCGCCTACATGTGCGATGGTGACAACGACTGCGGAAACGGCTGGGACGAAGTCCAGGCCAACTGTGACAACATTTAGGTGTTTAAACCCCCAACACACAAGCGGCTTCTGCCGTTATGCCCTCTTTCTCTCTCCCGAATTCATTCTTTCCATACTGAGTATTTCAAAAAGCTCAGACTCACGACATGGAAGGCTCGATTGCAATTACTGCCATATTTGCTATAGTCCACACAGGGGCTGGTTTACCGCATCTACATAATTATCCGTAGCCAGAAGCATTTGCCAGTGACAGGGAAGATCTGACCACCGTAGTTATTCAAACAGATGAAACTTTACATACAACAAAGCCAACTGCATCTAAGTAGGCTATGTGGTTTTCATGCTGGCGTTTCGCGGAGTACCTCGCTGACAATAAATGTTGTTCGTGTGAATACTGTTTTTGACTACTGGTCGTTTTTTGTTGTGTTTTTTAAATATTTTTTATAGTTATTTATAAAAACAAATCATGTGGTCGGTTCGTTGATATGTTGGAGATGATGGAAGCAAACTCTGCCTGTGACTAACTACAAGGCATAAGTATGTAATGGCTGGTTGGTTGTTTGGATTGTTCAACGTTTTACATTCAACATTCGATGAATAAAAATACCATTATTTTGTGCATGTAGGATATACGAGTAACAAATTCGAAGAAGCTAAATACAGATTGAAGCTCTTTAGTTATTTCTCATTCATCAGAAAACTAGATCTACACATAAGTGTAAAACAGCCAATTCATTTAAAAGTATAACGTGAAACATTTTAGCCAAGTCGAACAATTCTGGTTTTCGCAATTCTGAAGCGCTGTGAATGTGTCAACTGCTTCTGCTTCTTCTTCTTCTCTTCTTCTTCTCTTCTTCTCTCTCTCTCTCTCTCTCTCTCTCTCTCTCTCTCTCTCTCTCTCTCTCTCTCTCTCTCTCTCTCTCTCTCTCTCTCTCTCTCCTTCTTCTTCCTCTTCTTCTTCCTTTTTTTCTTCTGTTCCCTTCTCCTTTTTTCTTTCTTTCTCAAAGTCCCCCCCCACACACACACACACACACACACACATGTGTACCAGAAGCTCCATGTCATATCACAAATTAATGTGTGGTCGTTGTTTGTTCTAACATACTGTATTTGAGTGAAAAATCAATACACAAGGGAGTTAATCAGCGCTCGAAATACGTAACACAAGTATAACAACAAATACCTAAGTCGCTTATTGTAACTCCCACCTGTCATGCGTGTAAATACAAGGTACATAAACTCCACCAAAGGTACATCCTGGGCCTCGTTTTGTGTTTGAGTGACTTAGCACTTCCATAAGGAAGTTGATGACGTTGTGTGTGTGTGTGTGTGTGTGTGTGTGTGTGTGTGTGTGTGTGTGTGTGTGTGTGTGTGTGTGTGTGTGTGTTGTGTGTGTGTGTGTGTGTGTGTGTGTGTGTGTGTGTGTGTGTGGTGGTGGTGTGTGTGGTGTGTGTGTGTGTGAGAGAGAGAGAGAGAGAGAGAGAGAGAGAGAGACACACACACACACACACACCACACACACACACACACACACACACACACACCACACACACACACACACACACACACACACACACACACACACACACACACACACACACACACACACACACAGAGAAAGAGAGACAGAGACAGAGACAGAGACAGACAGACAGAGACTCCAAACGCGAGAGCCATATTCGCACCGCTCTCGCGTAAGGAGTTTTTCGACCTTTTCGACAAGACTTGCTTTCTTCTTCTTCTTCTTTGCTTGGATGCCCACAATCATGTTGATTATTCTGGCACAGAACATACACCTTTATAAGCTTCGATCAATGGTGGCTAGTGTGATATAATCGATTACTTGTACCTGACGATGGTGAAATTCAGCTGGCTGGTTAAGCCGAGCTGTCTAGTCGAGGGTTCATGCCCATTGCCCATGCAGCCTGTTATGAAAGCAATACGGAAAGCAGAAAACCGAGAGCGAGAAAAGCAAAAACAAAAATCCGTTTTTCTGTTTTATTATTTACTTCACGTCAGTCTTACACTGTGCGCTTTCGGGAAACGTTCCTGTCAGTACGAAACATAAACAACAATAGATATCGTTCGCTGTCCGCAAACCGAAGTCCAACAAGGCTCTTAGGCTCGAGTCAGTTTATTTAGCCTGTCGAACTGGCCCGTCAGAAAAAAAAATCGTATGACATCCAGCCAAAATCGAACCAGTCACAGCTATAGACAGAGACGAAGGTGGGTCATCTGAGGCAACTTCTTTGACAGAAGGAGACAACGATTTTTCTATGTGTGTATGCACATGCCGCAGAACTTCCGGCAGAACTTGAAGCCAACTTCCTGGTTAAGGCAGATGGGACTTGTTGTCTCGTTCATGAGGGCGCAGTCACGGGCTGTCATCATGTCACCACACAGGCTCGGGTGGATGGTGGCTGTGTACAATTTCATATAGTATTATTAAACAAGGAGAATAGAACAGTAACAAAAAGTCCTTTTTAGTTCGATGTTTAGGGCTTTCTATCCCCTTCTATGGAACATGTTGCCAATATGCTTCACGGTCCAGGTTTTACTTCTACTCAACAATATACATACACTTTTACTAATCACATTACTACACTTGATTACTAGGTAGTGCAGAATTCGGGCTGAACTGTCTGACATAATGCTACAGCAACCGCAGGAGCAGCCCCAAGAGCATATATTTGTGCAAATGTATGTCATATTTTAATGTTGACCTATTCTGATGCAAAAGTACGGGATGTTTTCATTTTATTTTTGCAAGGCAGCCATAAAAATAAAAAAACTTCCTTTACTCGTGGGTTTTCCTCACTACAGGCTGGGCACACTTTTGGTCCTAATCCATAAAGGACATACCAGACATTCGGTGCGATTAGAGCAGCCAGACAACGCACAGCGCTGAGCCTTGGCCGAACAAAGCTGAAACTGGAGGCCCCCACTGTACCAAATGCAAGCCCGACTATTTCGCCCCATCCCCGACCATCGAGACTGGATGGAAAGGCACCGACGGGCGTTAGTGAGCCCGAATATACATTATAAGTAAAAACAACCACCTCAGAAAAAGTCTCACTTTGGTACAGTTAAGTTTGCATATAGTCCTGTCTTCTTCTTTCTCTTTTTTTAACCAAATGCGTCAGTTTTTCATTGCGAATTCACTTCTCAAGACCATCGAATGCAGACCCACTATCCAGACTGGACACCAAAACAACATAACAAAACAGCTCAACCAAAAGCAGATAAGCATCTCACATCTAATTTTTTTACCATTTAACTTTTGTTCAAGTGTTGTTTTATGGAGCTTGAAAAGGGGGCTTACCCCGAAAATTCGCATGTTGTTTTTCCTCATAATAAACAGTGTCCCAGCTTTTTAAACTTTTATGTGTTTGGCTCTTGTTTTAGAATGCTAGGGGTCATTCTTGTTTCAGATGTTTTGGTGCAATTCACGATGATGTGAGTCAGATTCCAGCGTTCAAATGAATGTGATTTCAGATGATATCCGTCATTGCGCATGCTGTAACATATTTCAAGCGAAATTCTTTCTTTGAAGGCAGCTATATAGTCTTTCGCTCTGTCGCTGGACTTTAGCTTGTGAGACAAAAATGGCTATTTGCACGAAATATTATTTTGTCATGTGCTGCTTGTCTGAAGCTGCAGGCTATTGTAATCATCGTTGAAAGAATGATGTGCACTCATAGACAAGTACACAATATAATATGCAACTTTTAAAAGGTACTAGCGGTATTTGGCCGTGTATGTGCAACGCTGGGGAGTATTCCTGTTATTATTGTTCTTCTTGCAGGTAATGGTGGTGGTTTATTTTTGCTCTTGTTGTTTTCCTGATTGTAGTCTCCATACCAGTTATTACACGTGCTTGCCAGGGTCATAGTGAGCCGCAAGCAAGCGCGAGTGTGTGCCCGTTTGTGTCGGTGGTTGATTGATGTGTATGTGTATCGGGGGTGGGCGGGTGGTGGGGGGGGGGGGAGACTTACGACAGGCATGCCCAGCTTCATCACTGACATCGCCACAGTCGTTGTCACCATCACACTTCCAACTTGCTGGAATACACTTGCCATTGTCACACTGGAACTGACTTTCTGTGCACGCTGAAAAAAAGTACACAAACGATAATGAGAAATCGTTAGTCGTACTGTTAAAACATCTTGAGAACAACACAAACAGCTGCCCGCTAAAGAAGTTCCTCCCCCCCCCCCCCCCCCACCCCCCAAAAAAAGAAGAAGAAGTAATTGCTCGCTAGAACGGTGCACGGAAACAATAAGCAATTGCTCACAAAAACGTTGCCTCAAAAGAACAAGTAATTGCTCGATACAAAAACCCACAATTGCATACTGCAACCACGTCTCGGGGGGGGGGGGGGGGCGGGGGGGGGGGGGGGAATGCTCGCCACAACGCGGCCTCAAGACAAAACAACAATTGTTCGCTAGTGTTCTGTCTCAAACAATACGAACAATTACTCATGACAACGCTGCCTTGATCAAACCAATACACACAATCAGAATGCCGCCTCAAGATAACACAAACGATTATAATGCTGCCTCAAAGCAACGCAAACAATTATTCTTGCTACAACTTTGCCTCAGAACAACACAAACGTAGGTTATATCCTACTGTCCCTGAGATATGTCTTTCAGAAAGACTGGGAAGCTGATTTAAAGCGGTAGCTGTTTGACAATTTGTTCTCCCCCTACCCCCACCCCCACCCTCCCTTCCGCATCTGGCAGTCTCTTCTGTCAAACAGTTAATGTTCTATTACCTCGTTAATAGAACAAAGAGCAAAACATAATGAACGGGGAAACAATAAGAGAATGAGCACACACATACACCAGAACACAGGCTTAACACAACTCAACGTACACATCACACATGACAACAACAATAATTTCAAGAACCCCCACAGACCGCCAGTACGCTTGACGAAATACGTACTGCACGTGCTGGTTTCGTCACTTTGGTCTCTGCAGTCGTCGTCACCGTCGCAGACCCAGCGAGTGTCTATACAGCGCTCGCCATCGGCACAGCGGAACTGGTCAGGTCGGCACGAGCTCACTGAAACGTCAGAATCAGTCCAGCTGAAGTGGCCTAGATTGCTCAACTGGATTGGAGCACTCTCATTGTCTATTTGGAATAGCGCTGACCATTTGGTTTGTTTGTTTGTTGTTGTTTTTCCCCTCTCTCCCCCCCCCCCCCCCCCCCCCCCAACTCCCCTAGTCGATCTACTTTAATCACCCCTCACAGGGCAATTCAACTAACTACTAAAGGCATATTAATTTA
>JABMCL010000393.1:115000-120000 GCA_018857735.1 Alviniconcha marisindica
CCCTCATGGTTCCAGCCGAAATTTCAGACCGCGGAATGCAACAGAGTGACCAGGACACACACACAAATAGTAGCTTATAATGATCGTTTCTTGGTTGCTTCAGAGCAGCTTTCAGGGGCTTGGTCCTTTTATTGTATTCCTAACCCGTTTAGTCACGTGATGCACAAAAGTGAGAGGTGGGTCAGTTTCTTTTTGGAGGGCTTGGGAGGGGTGAAGGGGTAGTGAGGGGGTGTAGAAGGAAAGTGGGAGTGGTATTAATAAGTAGGAGGAGTTTGGAGAAGTGGGTCTGTTTTCAACAGTTCCATATCTCAATCCAGTAAGCGACCGCAATAGCTTCTGTAGCTGTGTCCGCTTTCGCGTGTACCGCCGCGTAAATGATTCCCTCGTGCTCCAATGTATGCCGCAGTCTTGGTTATACTTGCACTGTACCCTGGTTGACACAGCTTTATTTGGTCCTCTAATCGATATTAAATATACATCTGCTGACCCTAAGACTTGGTTACAAGACATTAATGACTAATTGGATTGTAACGTTCTGTCACTAACGGTTCTTGGCAGTTTTGTTTTTTGTTTTTCCTACAAAAGAAGTCCGTTCAGTTTGTTTTAACTAGTCTCGGTACTATACCCACCGGACCACAGATTCGTGGTTGTGCGCTTCCAAACCATATAAAAAAACAAATATTGTGTTCCGTTAAAACAACCGTTACAGAAGGCTAACGTTCTCTCCAAGTCATCTGCCACACTCATCCGGACAATGGTAACGATATGCCATCGCCCAATAACATGATCCGTGCACTTACATTTCAGCAGGTCACGGCTCTTGATCCGACCTTCCAGACGCCTTTTTAGTAGGGTCAGTTCTGTACACTCTGAGGTGGTCGTGGTCACGTACTCAACTCTGAACTGTCAGCTGCTAGAGCATTTTGACCTCAGACACAATGTAGATAAACGTCTATACTGTATACAGAATAACAACTTGCCTGTATTTTAGTGAGTGATAGCACTTGGAAAGGTCATGCAGGTACAAGAGTCTTCTGAAGTGGCACCGGTTTGCACTATTGTTTGCTTGGGTGTCTGTACATTGGCCAAACTCAAATCAAACCAGTTATGTAAGTGTTATTGTCAATGCTATATGCACGTGTTATTCGTCCTTGTGACACATTCTCTTTCCATTCATCTAGTTTGCAGGCAAGTTTCAGTTGTTTGAAGCAATTGAAGAATACCTGAGGGGTTTCAAGCACCATCTCAACCTCTTCTTTACTCTCATTACGCACAGACCGTCTTCTCTAAAATGTAGTTTTATGCTTAGTTTATGCATTCATACATACATACATACAGACAGACAGACAGACAGACAGACAGACAGACAGACAGACAGACAGACAGACAGACAAATCAGTGAGTGACGAACTGGGATTCGGTGGGAAGAAGTGAAACAGACAACAGCTGGCTTCCCAGGGAAACGTGCAAGGTGTCTGGTTTGGTGCAACAGTTCATTGTTATCAACGGAAACAGGAACAGTGTCTATTGCAGTCCAGGAAGATTAAATTAATTAAACTGGTAAAGAAGAAAGAGCGAAGTTCATTGTGTATCGTCCCAAATAATTGTTAGCATTTCGTAAGATTTTAAAATGATGACAGAGGTTCTTGCCTTGTTTTGCTTGACCGAGTGATTAATTGTTTGATTGGTTAGTTGTTTGGTTAATTTATTAGTTGAAATGAAATGACTGATTTCTCTCTTTTAATTTCTCTATTTAAACAAGTCTTTTCTCTCAACAAAACCGCATCATTTCAAAACTATGTATTCTACTTACACCGATAATTCTTCATAATATCTTAAATTTGATCAGCATTTTACTGTCGTTAAAGATTCTATAAAAATTCAGAATGAGCGCACACACACACACACACGCGCACGCACGCACGCACGCACGCACGCACGCACGCACGCACGCACGCACACACACACACACACACACACACACACACACACACACACACACACACACACACACACACTCACACACACACACACAAACACACACAAACACACGCATGCACGTTAGAATGTTGAAATAGAAAATCAAAGAAAAACTTCGCTCTGCGTGCTTCTTTGTTTGTTTTTTCACTTTTTTATTTACAATGTTTGTTACTGAACAACATCCAAGCCCATTGTAAAAACGCACAAAGACTAAACAGCACATAATTATTAAAAGGGAGAGAAAGGGGGAAGGGAGGCAACATATTATGCGTGCATGCAAAGGTTGCAGAACTTGCGACAGAACTTGAAGCCGCTCTCCTGGTCTAGGCAGATTGGGGTGGTTGTGTCGTTCATGAGGGCGCAGTCATGAGCTGTCATCATGTCACCGCAGAGACTCGGGTGGATGGTGGCTGTAAACAAATTTACAATTTACGACGATGTCACGATTGTGAAGCTACAGGCCAAACTCCAAGTATCTGTTCATGGCATCCTTCCTCCGACAAGACATGCTTGTTAGCAAAACATTGTGCGGTTCAGAAGACACCGACAAACTCTTAGCAAACACGCAGAAACATGGGCACACGTACACACTGAAAGATGTGACAGAGCTCAGGAGCTGTGTGAAAGTCGAGGTGGCCGTCCTGGGCTCCCGTCCCTAATAAGCCTACGGTTTCTGTGGACGTAAAGCAACACCCAACCAAAAAATGAAAGATGTGATTCCAATATTTATAGCTATAACAATACCAAAAGGATCATAATACGGGAACCAATGAAAGTAAAGACGACCAACTCACGGCAGTTGTGTTCATCGCTGACATCGCCACAGTCGTTGTCGCCATCACAGTTCCATGTGGCATCAATACACTTGCCGTTGGCACACTTGAACTCATTCGTCTGGCACACTTGAAAAATATTTTCACCGTCAAAGTCGTCATCATCGTCACGTTACGTAAGTACAGTTCATATTCAGGATCATCATCTGCAGAAGATTTCGTCATTCCTTCCTTCATCATCTTCACATTCTTGTATTCTTGTATGGATCTACTACAAAGCTAAGCTCAGGGAATATCCCAAGGGTAGGTGGGCGGATGGACGGACGGGTGATCTAAAACAGTAGTGACTAAATTTGTTCAGAAAAAGACACGATCCAAACATACAAAGGATACTTTGTCTTGACTAAAACACTTTCAATTTTAACCTTTTAGGGACCATAGCCTGAGAGTCTGAGTTGTTTTTATTCAACAGAGCATCATGCATATACAATATGTAGGAAGATAGTAATCAGAAAAGTTGACTAAACAGAGCAATTTTTTTTTTTTTTTTTTTTTTTTTTTTGACGGAAAAAGTACAGATAAGTAAGAGGCTCATGATTGTATTCATATTCTGTAATTAAGCTCACTTAGGTTTCAGACTTGATTTTCAAGATTTTGTTGTTGGATTCATAATTGCTTGACTAGTTTTACGCCTCTGCATTCAGGTGCGAAACCAAAATGCACGGTAGTTAGAGGGGAGCTATAGGCCTATTCCTAACACTCTCTGGCTGTGTCCTGATTCTGCAGTTTTGGTACCCGTGGAGGGATGAGTCACTGGGGAAACAAGAATCACTGTCCGTTTTTAAAGAGAAAGGTGAGCCGGAGCTGAGAGTTGAACCGACACGTTAGGAGGCCCACTATCTAGCACTATTGCCACTGACAAACAACACGATAAAAACCATCTGACGTTTTATGGACTGTTAAACAGACAGAACTTACAGCACTGGGTTTCGTCACTCTGGTCCAGGCAGTCATCATCGCCATCGCACTGCCAACGCTGGTCGATGCAGCGAGAACCGTCAACACATCGGAACTGATCGGTTCGGCAGGATGAGGCTGCAAAGCCAGGCAATGGAATAGTTGCACTCATGTAACAGTCTTAGTTGAACTGCTATGCTGACTCGTGTGTGAAATGTTGAAGGGATTTCTAGCGCGAGCTGTGATCTTGGAATAGTGATGTATCAGTCTCAGAAGAGTCGTTGTGGTGACTCTTGTGTGACATACTGAAGGGATTCTAGTGCGAGCAGTGCTTTTTGTGGGAATGATTGATTCGTTTGTGTACTTTGATTTTGTGCGAATTGTTCATATAATTCTTATTCCAGTTGCTGTGGTGAATTTTGTACGAGCTTCTAACATCGTCTTTGTAACCGGTCAGTATATCAGCCAGTCTCTCTGTCAGCCTAAGAGCCAGTCAAGCAAAGTCAAAGTAATGACTCGACCTTTGTTACAAATTTTTATTGTCACGTCCATTTCTTCAGAGCGACTGTCTCCATTACACAATAATGCTCCTCTCCTTGATATAGTCATGCAGCCAGTCAACCATCAGGTCAACCAGTCAGCCAACATCCAGGTCAACTAACTAGACAATCAGTAAGCCAACCATCAGGTCAGCTACCCAATCAACCACTCAAAACCAACAGGCCATGCAACTAGTCAGCTGCTAGCGGTACTTACTGCAGTTCTTTTCGTCCCATCCATCCCTGCAGTCGTTGTCTCCGTCGCACAGCCAAGTCTCCTCGATGCACAGGAAGTTGTCGCACTGTACCTCACCAGCAGGACACGTCACCTTGTCTGTGGAGGGTCAGCACGAACACTAATCAGCTCTATCATCGTTTTCTCAATGCCAAACAGCTAGGACGATGTTCAGGACCATGTGCTGCCAAGCAGTATATATTCCCAGTGTGCTGCCAAGTAATGTATGTTCCCAAAGTTCGAGAGATACACTGCCATGTCGTTCGTCGCTGCAGCGTTTCGTCTTTCGTTCTTTCTGTCATCTTGCCATCTTTGACGAGCGAGAGTCTGTAGTCCATGAGGATTTCTGGTGGTCCGTTTATCCACAGTTACACGTTTTATCTCATCCTTTTGCACACATAGGATAGTCTAGGAGTGGTAGCCCAAGGATAACAAAAGGATTTGCCAAAGAGTAAGCCAATGTGGCCCGAAAGAGGTGGTTTATGGGGAGAGGAACTTTTCCGAGTTATCCGTACT